>LPNX010544177.1:77236-147278 GCA_001517045.1 Pseudotsuga menziesii
TTATGCTCAATTTTTGACAATTCTTTTCATAGATATTTTAATCCAAAACATTGCATGAAGAGTTAATATAGCGTGTTTTTCTCTACTAATAGTATTTGTGAATCATCATATTTTGTGTAGACATCAAATGAGACCCGAAAAAATAAAATAAAATAAATCATTTTTAAAAATTAAAATTTAATAATTATTTTTTTTTCAATGAAATTGACTCGAAAATCTACCAACATTTTCAATGATTTATGGATGTAAGTAACTTTTTGAACATAAAAAGTGTATACACATCTTACTAACTAATTGAGATAAACACTTGATGCAATGATTTATGGATGTAAGGAACCTCCTTGAACCGAAAAAGTGAATACACATTTTACCAATTGAGATAAACCTTTAAGGCACAATTTACCAAATATTTATAACAAAACTTAACTTACCAAATATTTATAACAAAACTTAACTTAGTTAAATATTAAAATCGAATAAAAAAATATAAACTAACAATCTAGGCGATTTTAATAATCCTCGCCAAAGCACTTAATTCATAAATATATTAAAACAATTTTTTCATAACTTATACTGTGTAATGTGTAATGATTTGAAGTCTTTTTCATCATCTCCATTCATGAAGAAGGATAAAGGTATTTCCAAATCTGAGAGGCAAGGACTAAAGGTCAGAAATTATTCCATGCTTCTTAAACAACCATATAGAAGAATAATTTGACCTTCTCCACAAATATTCTCGCTCTTGGATCTTTGTGTAATGTCCATTTTTAATATATTTTATTAAAATAACCAATTTTTCACTTTTTCCCCTATTTCAACCTTTCACTAGTTTTGATGTCTAGGTCTCCAAATTGACCCAAATGCTACCAAATATTCTGAGAAGGTATATGACTGATATTAAGAATTGAATATGATGTTGAGGGATGATTTATGACCCTCCAAATACTTTTGCAAAGTTGTTTAATATTCTGTCCAAGGTAGGCGTTTTCACTAGCAAATTGGGGTTCCAATTCCCCTAGGGTAAATGCTAAAAATGGATTTCCAAATGCTCCCAAAGCCACTCTAATTTATGAACAGAGGCAGAGGATTTTTAAGAGAAATTATTAAGGTCTCATTTTCATCATTATTCATTTTATAAAGGCTGTTAGAACCCTCTCCCAAACAACTACAAAATCACTAGTTCAACCCTTGGGGAAATGGCACCAAATCTTCTCCAAATGAAAATAAACTGAGTAAGATGGCTTCAAATGCTTAAGTGATGGATATTAAACTTTTAATACTCATCAATGGCAATCCATTCATCATAAATATATCAAATAAACATTCTTTCATTCGAAATCGTCAACATTACAATGGCATACATCAATATAGTGGGGAAATGGTCATTATTTGCTCATTAATAATCACGTTTACATACAACCATTTGGTATTTAGACCTAATAATTTTTGAATATGAATAACAGATTATATTAATATTATTATAATCAGAAATGGACCATGAGAAGCTCTCCCAAAGAGTACAATAGCTCACCCAAAGTGCAATCCCTCCATGAGCAAGAATATGCAATAAAGACTGGAAATGGTTGAGAGAATGTGTTGCACTAGAAGAAACCAAGAGATTCCATGTATATTACACCTGAAAATACAAACTCCTTTAAATCTCCATGAAATACCTGAATGGCCTCTCCAAACGCCAACTTGGATGGGAATCTTTTACCCTCGAAATTGGCTAAGGAAAGAAACTAGTCACCCACTGGCTCTCTCTCTCTTCACAAATGAAAATTTCTCAAATGATAAAAATCCCTTATATTGGTTTATCCATGTATTTTATAAACATCCTTATCCTTCTAAGGTTACCAACCCATCCACAAACTCAAGCCAATTTGAATTAGGGTGTGCACTCAATATTTTCCACGTGTCCTCCCTTCCCTAGCCTTCCGTCTTCCCCCAATTCGAGTAGGGACCCATTGAGCTTCCCCAACTCACATGAGCGCCTTCTTGGATGCTATATTTAGGCCTGACATGTCATAATATTCATATTTCTACAATATGTTATAAATTTCATAGCATCTTCATCATTGGTGTCATAGATGTCATAGATGTTAGGGAATCTAGCCCAAGTGTCCAAGAAGCTCCCATTTGACTCTTCCTCTCCCATGTAAGTTAGATTTACTTCCAAATTAGACCTATGATGCATATGGACAAGTGTATTATCCTTCTAACTCATACAATAACATTATCCTTCCCATGGATTCAAAATTGTAAGAGGAGAATGCCATGTGGCACAGAAATTCTAGCTTGTGTGGGCCTCATAATCTCCATGTGTCTCCATGCTCCATTGCCACTTCAATTTTATATTGTATTTATTTAATTCGATCAATTATTAAATATTTATTCCATTATAATTCCTGAACATCATTTATTAGCTCCCTTATTAAAATTTCAAATGTATCCATCCAACCTAGGGAACTAGTAGGATTGATGGAATTGTCTGCTATGCAATTATTTGAATGGGGACATTACAGTCCTCCCCAACCAAGATTGCTTGTCCTCAAGCAATTTCATATTTGGATGATGCAACAAAATTTCATATTCCCAAGTTGCATCCTTATTTGGTACTCCTTCCTTTGCACCAAGTGCTCTCTTATGGTTCTGCTCATTAATTTTCTTTAGCTGCAATTTGAGTAGTGGCACTCATGTACTGCAATTTTGTGTTCCCAAAAGTAAATATGTGTTGATTGTGCATATTTATATATCCTATAACATCACCACTAAAACCAAAAGGATTAATCAAATCCATAAAAACCAAATTTGTGCAAATAATATTTACCTCCGTATTTTGGAAACCTTTTTTGAACTTTCACCCCATTTTGCTTCTGTATAATTCTTTGAAGTTGGTGCTGAGTTACCAAACTTTGAGTTTCTTAATATTCCAAGAAAATTTCATAGAGTAACCACCATGATTTTTTCTGCACTACTTTGATTGCAATCATCTTCTCGAGTGGTGAATAAATCTCCAATGCTGCTTGTTGCCCCCACAATTGAAACCAATCAGACCAAAAGTGATCCCAGGGTCCCATATGATCCTGATACATGCATGGTGTGAAATGTCTATGATAGAATTCCATGAAAACCAAGCATGTGAAAATTGAGTCCATCTCTCAAAATGTCTCCCACATAGGAAACTGGAACACTGCTCTGCAAAGATGAACTCAAATAACTGAAGGTTGGTTTGCTTTCTCAAACCAACAACCAAACTGCTATTCCAAGTGAGATGAAACCAAGAAATTCCAAGATCCCATTGCTGGTATTGCACCCTTCCAAACATCATGAGTACAAAATATATATCATGAAAGTACATAACAACATCATACAAATGTACATCAAAAAGGTACATCATCAAAGAATCGTGAAACTGCTTGTACATCCAAGTAAGTAGATCACCATGTGGACCATACACACAAGCATCAAGTATTATATCATATTTTCCCCAATGACATAGGTGAGGATCCTATGTCCCATAATGCTTCTCCAAAAATATACAATGTGCATCAATATAATCAACCATGTGTTCTTTCATCCAAGAAGTGAATGAAGAACCTCTACCAAAATCTGAACCAAATAAGGAGAAAAGAAAACATAAAGACTTCAAGTGGCTCAAAGAAATCTCATCAATACACCCATGAATATGTATATCATCATGAAATAATAGAGGATGTTGTTTCCAATAATAATGTTCTTCAATCATATATCTCTTCACCCAAGTGTGGGATGAAGTTCCTCCAACATCAAATGGACTAGACAAGGAGCAAGGCTCATCATGAGTCTTTAAGTGACTCATGTGAACATCATAGGTGCATCCATGTAGATGTGTATCATCATAATGTAACAAATGATGCTGCTGAAAATGTAAATAATACAGTGCTCTAATAATGTCATCATAAAAAGGATAAATAGAAGTTTCATACTTCTCATGTGGCACCATTAAAAAGAAACCTTTAACCCATACTTCATTAGGATAAATGCTGCAAAATTTGGAAGTGTAGGATGTAGGAGAAAGAAAAAACTGACCCAAAGGATTATAAAATGAAAAAATTTCATCATTTGAAGGCTCGATAGTGGTAGGAACATGCACCTCCCTCAAAAATGAAAAACTTTCCTCACAGGTTGGTTCCAAGGTAGTGGAATCATGCACTTCTTCAAAAAGTGTGCACCCATATTCAAGAGGAAACTTAAGTTCCTCTTCCACCACAAGAGTTGATTTTATCTCATCAATATCATCTTCAAACACATCAATAACCTGCAATTTTTCATGTTTCTCATGATCCATCATGTCATGAGAACCCTCCAAGCAATCTAGCATGTGACAATCTGAAACATAGGAGGAAGAACAAGTATCTTGCAACCTCTCAAGAAGTTGCTCGTTTTGAATTTTGAGCTTATGAATATCTTCATTATTCTTCAAATAGGATTCATGTAACCTTTCACTAAGCTCAATGACATTTTTTCTATTAAAAAGCAAAGACACGAAATTACCTTTGATGTTGCACATTGCTCTTTGAATATTCTCCATGTATTCAATTAAGGATGGCTCCTCCAAAGAAGAAAATTTCCAACAAGAATTTGATACCTATGCTTGAGTGTCATGGAGTATGATAATGGCCTCTTGGATATCCCTTTAACTCATATTCAAATATCCTTCATTGAAGGATGGTTCATGAGACCGAACCTCCTCTTCTTCTTTCTGCTTGATTTGATCAACTTCTTGAAGCTCAAGTGGTGATGGGGAAGTTGATCTTGGTTCTTCATTATCTGTCACAAGGTATTCATGATCATGCTTATAAGAAATTTGTATTGAAGAAATATTTTCCAATCTAATCTCTATGTCACCAACATAGATTTGTGAGCACCCATCAGTAGGTACTTCTTCACAGTTCAACCATTCATCAATAGATGCCCTCTGGTCCATGTCCATAGTAGAATGTGTCTCGAAATGATATTCTATAGTTTCAAGGGACTCTTTTTCATTCTCATGTGATGTTTCCTCATATTTTTCAAAGTCACTTTGGAGTGACTTTCGATCCTCATAATGTAATTCTTTTTTTGTTTCACCACCCACAAAACTTGGTGGCTCCTTGGTCTCCTCCATTCTTGTGCATTTATGATTATTCCTTGATGAGTTCTCATTTGCCTTCTTGTAAAAAAATACATACTTTATAAGATACTCTTGGAAATATACATTTCACAAATATCCCATCTCAAATTTTTATACCCCTGGTAGCATGCTTCGATATCTTTGGCTGTGATTTATTCCTCCCTTGGCAAGGGAGGAAGGAAAGTGGGCTTGGTGGGTTGATTATGAAACCAAGACATATCTGAAAAATTGTATTCAATGGATGGTATTAATTCACAAGTGCAAGTACCATGCTCTGATACCATTTGTAATGTCCCTTTTTAAGATAAAATGACCAATTTTTCACTTTTTCCATATTTTGACCTTTGACTAGTTTTGATGTCTAGGTCTCCAAATTGACCAAAATGATCCCAAATATTCTGAGAAGGTATATGAATGATATTAAGACTTGAATATGATTTTCAGGGATTATTTATGACCCTCCAAATACTTCTTCAAACCATTTTAATGTTCTGGCCAAGGTAGGAGTTTTCACTAGCAAATTGGGGTTCCAATTCCCCCACGATAAATGCTGAAAATGGATTTCCAAATGCTCCCAAAGCCACTTGAATTTATAGAAAGAGGAAGAGGATATTTAAGGTACATTATTAATTTATAATTTTCATCATTATTCATTTTATAAATTTTGTTATAACCCTCTCCCAAACAGCTACAAAATCACTAGTTCAACCCTTAGGGAAATGGCACCAAATATTCTCCAAATGCAAATAAAGTGAGTAACATTACTTCAAATGCTTAAGTTCTGGATATGAAACTTGCAATACTCATAAATGGAATTCCATTCATCATAAATATATCAAAGTAACATTATTTCATTCGAAATCATCATCATTACAATGGCATACATCAATATAGTGGGGAAATGGTCATTGTTTGCTCATTAATAATCACTTTTACATACAACCATTTGGTATTTAAGACTAAGAATTTATGAAGATGAAGAAAGGAGTATATTAAGCTTATTACAATTAGAAATGGACCATGATAAGTTCTCTCAAAGAGTACAATATCTCACCCAAAGCGCAACGCCTCCATGAGCAAGAATATGCAATAAAGACTAGAAATGGTTGAGAGAATGTGTTTCACTAGAAGAAACCAAGAGCTTTCCTATAGCTTACACTTGAAAATACAAACTCCATTAAAGCTACATGAAATACCTGAATGACCTCTCCAAACACCAACTTGGATGGGAATCTTTCACCCTCGAAATTGGCTAAGGCAAGAAACTAATCATCCACTAGCTCTATAGGCTTCACAAATGCAAATTTCTCAAATGATCAAAAGCCCTTCTCTTGGTTGTTCCCTGTTATCCAGAAATACGCACCTCCTGCAGACATGAGTTGTTTCCCTAGTCTGAATGGTTCATATCTAGAACAAAACACAAACACTAAATGTTAAACTTCCTCTAGATCTGGTTAATCACTTGAATGAAATGCCATGATACTTCTCTCAGAGGTTGTCCTCGCTATCCTTGAAGATTTCTCCTCTGATACCACAGAAGAACCTGTAAAATATGGAAACAACAAGGAAAACGTGATAGCATACAATATAATCAACTAGATATATTCTTGTGACCAAGGAATCAAGCAATATATACACATGAAACAGTAAATATGGGAAAGAAAATACATTTTTTATTAGAAATGATTGGAGAGACTACAACCTTTATGCCTTGGTGTTGAGAGTTCCTTCCAATGGCTCCTTGCCTTTAACTTCACCTTTCCTTTAATAGCTCAATAATTATTTTGACAGAGTTTGGGTGTCCAACACAATTCTTCCTCTTCCTCCCCATGGGGATGAGCCAGTATTTAAAGGCATGGGAGGATAGGTATGTTTGAGGATCTCATGGTTGAGGTGGAGACAAGATCCTAAAAGGGATGATCTCAAGCTCAAGGTGGTCCTAAATGATAGGGATGAGGCTCCACGGAGGTAAGCTTCGAGAATCCTCTCGAAGCTTCTCTTTTTGCGTTGAAAACTTGAGCACCGCTCCTTTAATGAAGCAAACAAGCGGTGTTAAGGGGGTAACACTTCTTACAGTAAGGATAGAGGTAGTGGCACCACTCTTTGCTCATGTATCAGGAGCGTTGTTGACTTAGTTAACAATTTTTTTCAATGGGGAAAGAGCGTTACCTGCTCAATACAAGGAAAACTTGCAAGGGGATCATTTCTTCCTTTCATTTCTCTAGGGAAAACTTTGAGGGATTGGAGCATACAAGGGAATACCTATCTCATAACATAATAGTGATGATATTTAGGTGTAATAGAATTCCCCCCAAATTATGATGGCTAGAGGGAAACGATATGTATGATACTTTGATAGAAGAAGGTGTAGTCTCGAGGAAAAGGTCTAATGGTCAGAACTTCTCAAGCATCACAAACGTTCTGCAACACCTTTTACATTTTGATACATGTCCCAAATGACTCACAACATGGATGTCGACCAATACAATGCATATCCATGTGAGATACAAAAAATTCATGGCTACTAAAATACACCGTAGATCCATGCAAAGAAGACTCAAATTTGGACATAGCTACCAGACATACAATGTAGATCTATGTCATACAAACACAAATCTGATCACAGCCACCAACATACAATGTGGATCTATGCTAGGACTCGTACAAATACTCCATTGCAACTTGGGGAAAGAAATGAGCACTTAAAAAATACCCAGGGTCTTCATCTTGTCTTCCACAAAGTACGATTCTATCATTGTGATTACAATGTCTTGATGTCGAACATGGTAGAAACCACTTGATTACCAATCAATGATGTGAACCATTAACAAGTGCGAGGGCGATCACCATTGATGTCAATGATTCCCAAGGTACCCTAGTACAATCTGTTGAGCGTGAATAGATGATTTGATTTCGAACACTCAATCGAATCTATCGATCAAAGGTCAATGATGTAAACCTATTTCGAGAGCGAGAGAATCTGTCATTAAGGTATACAGACCTCAAGGTACTAAACTTGTTTCTAAGACTAATTCTTGGATGATGAGATGATGTTGATAGGAATAGTCTCGTCGAAGGAGGGCCAGGATGAATCCCACATCGACAACACGAAACTCAGAACAAAGTTCTAGAATTTTGAGTATGATGTAACCGTAGGATTGACTCAAAAGAAATGGACAAAAAAAGTTTTTTTGACTGCAGGTATAACTCTCAAAACAATTTCCCTTTTGAACATAAGGCGGCACGACTGAAGACTTGGCAGTATTGACTTGACGAGGTGAAACACAATGCGACAATGGACAATGCATTCTTTGAAAGACTCAAAGGAGTGACTTGACTCATGAAAGTGGATCGACTCGGAGACAAGATGAATACCCAATTGACTTACCGAAATGCAGACAAGTGCCATGTTCAAAGGTGACTAATAACTGCCATTTATTGAAAATGAAATGTATTTCCCTTCCCTTAATTTATCCATCATGATTGATGAGTGCCTCTTTGCTTTTTAACGAGCTAGAAAAGGGTAACAAACGCTCGATATAGCTCGTCCTTTGGATGAGTCCAATCTCATATGTTTTACAAACCTAAGAAAGGATGGGTTTGTTCCCAAAAAATCGTCCTTCATCATTTGATTTTTTTAGTCCGATGAAAGAAATATCATTCGTCGTTTCATGTTTAGAGAGTCTGAAATGACTAAGAAGACTCTAGAATGGACTTTTTCGTAATATTTAGTCTCCGAGGCCCGAAAAAGTATAAAATAATACCTTAGAGAAATCTTCCAGTCATGATTGGCTGGAGTGTACCTTTTTTGTAAGTAGTGCCCCTGGTTCGAAAAAAGGGGTAAACTATCATCAGGAAGACGAATCTTTAGGTCCTTTTACAAGCGTGAAGAAGGCAAGTTCACTTGGCAATCTTTTCACATTTTAAGAGTCCGAAAAGAGATTAAAGAAGACTCCATTAAGGTTCTTTTTTCAAAATCCAATTTTAACAAGTCTGAAAAACAGTAAAAGTACACTCGATACCTCTTCACTAAGTTTTTAACAAGCACGCCGAAGGTATAAAAGGCACTCGGAACCTTTTTCATGTTTGAATCCAGAGCACGAAAAAGCGATAAAGTAAGCTCAAACCACTTTTCATGTTTTAACCAGAGCATGAAAAATGAAAAGTAAGCTCAACACCATCTTACTCTTTTTAACGAGCTCAAAGATCGATTGAAAGAATGCTCAAGGTATCTGCTTCATTTTTTAAACGAGCTTGCAGCAGAGAATGAATTATGCTCAAAACATGGTTTCATTTTTATGCAAGCTTGAAACCAAAAGGTAAAATTCGCTTAAAACAACCTATTTCATTTTTTAACAAGCTTGTCATAGAAAAAGAACTATGCTCGAAAATGGTTTCATTTTTATGCAAGCTTGAAACCAAAAGGTAAACTATGCTTGAGGAGTGGTTTTTTTTTTTTTAAGAGCTTGAAACCAAAAGTAAACTATGCTCAAAAGGTTGTTTCATGGTTTAACGAGATCGAAATTAAAACAAAGTATGCTCAAAATGACTTCCATTGATGGGTAATTTCCCAAAATGATGTCCAATGGTTGGTACTTGCCCCCAGTGTAATTGTCAAGTAACCTAAATCCAACAAAGGGTGGTAGGGTACATGCCCCCCAAAATTCATTTCATTTGCTTTACAAGTAGATGAAATGAAGGTTCAAGTATTGAGTCTTGACACAATGGAAGAATCTGTTTCATTTTTTAATGAGCTTAACACGAAAAGGGAACTGTGCTCTAGGTCGGTTTTATTTTTTATCAAGCTTGAAACCAAGAATAAACACTGCTCAAGGTGACCTGTTTCATTTTTACACAAGCTTGAAACAGAAAATAATTATGCTTGTGGGTACCTAATTCATTTTCACACAAGCTTGAAATAGAAAATAATTGTGCTTGAGGGGACCTGTTTCATCTTTAATCAAGCCTGAAACAGAGAGTAACTATGCTTAGGGACATCTGTTTCATTTTTTAACGATCCTGACACAGGATGGGAACTTTGCTCATGGACATTTGTTTCATTTTTTAACGAGCTTGACACAGATAAAAGGAACTATGCTCACAAGCATCTATTTCATTTTTTAACGAGATGGACACAATTAAAAGGAACTATGCTCTCAAACCTATTTCATTTTTTAACAAGCTTGACATAGAAAAAGAACTATGCTCTCAAACCTATTTCATGTTTTAACGAGCTTGATACAAAAAAAGAACTATGCTCTCAAACCTGCTCTTACCCAACATGATATCCAGAGCTTGGTAGGTTTCCTCCATTACATAAAATCTATAGGCTTAACTCCAGTATGATGTCCATAGACTAGAGCCATGCCCCCCATTTTACCTATGATGAGAAGAAGCTAACTAGAAGAAGGGGAAGGAATCACAAGAACATGTGGAACATTCAGGGAAGTCTAATTACTAGGAATAATGCGATGGTCAAGTGTAACAAAGGAAAGTTGATCAATGGTCACAATCTTCCCATCATGGGCAAAATGCATAACTCTAAAGAGTGTGGACACTACATCCTTCATGGTGTAAACATAATCACGTCCAAGGAGCATATTGAAATCTAAAGGACCTTGGACCACCATAACACCAATACAGACAGTTTTCCCTCCTAATGTAATAGGTAAATGAGGAAGGATCCCTAAAGGTGCAGTAGCTCTTCGATTAAAATCCAATATCTGATCGGTGGCTGGCACAAGCTGAGGAGGACCTCAATCTTGTCAAGCAGTTGAGGATAGAATTCTAATAGAAGCCCCTTCATCAACAATAGTGCGAAGCATCTGCCTAGTGGTAACATTCACAACTATCTTGAAAGGAACACTCCAATGAAGACGAGACTCGGTTAGGTTATTCCAGTCAAAGGAAATAACCTCAGTACTTATAGAGGGTTCTATCTAAAGAGACAAAATTTCCTCTTGTCGAGAACAATCAAAACGAAGCATAAAAACTTCAGCAGGTTTTAGTTCATTCTCTAATGGAAGAGAAAAACAAGACAAAGATTTGGTCAAAGCGACTACTTCAGTCTTAACACCCTCAGATAAACGAGTGGGATCAGATGGAGATGACGTCGACTCGACCACTTTAACTTCACTCTTCAAAGGAAGAGTGGGATCAACACAGATGAATCTGAATTGACCATTTAGAATTCACTCTTGGAAGGAGGAGTGGGATCGACCACAGGTGAAACAAAATCAACCACTTGGTCAACCAGTGGGGGTTCACAGATACAACTTATGATAACCTGTTGGAAGCAGTTGTCGAGGAACAATAATATCTTCCAACAAATTAGAAGCTTCATCCATGCGAGGACAAAGGTAAGTAAGGTGCATGTCCTGACACAAAAAGTAAGGATTTCTAACTTTACCCTTCCGACTCTTAACCAAAGAGACACTGGTTGAGGGGGGATCATCAGTATGATGATTAGAGGCTGATGACATCAGTTTTCAGGAAACCTTAGACCGTTATTCTAAAACCATGGCTAGACCATGACAATCTTTCAAAAGATGATCACCCTTGCAAATCCTGTAAGGAAATTTTGGCTTACGTGGTTTTGGGGTGTGCAGATCAACACTCTCTGATCTGGGAGAAGTAATTGGTTGAGACTTGGTTTTTTGTTTGTTTTTATTCTTCTTAATCTTCCTTTTCTTCTTCTTCTTATCCATGTGACTACTAGTACTACAAATTTCAATAGAATAAGAGGGAGAAAAGGGAGAATACACATCAGGAAAGGAAGGAGAGGGATCAACATGAGGTTGATGCTCCCGCATTAAAGGATTAGAAGCAATTGGTGTACATGGGATAACTGGACTAGCGAATAACCAAACATGTAATCTGATAGTCAATCCAGGAAGGATTATCGTAGCCATGAAAGGAGGACCAACATCCCCATATGGAGGGAAAACAAAATACGTGCTTGGTAAAGGAGTCTCTTGGTTGGCAGTTCTAGAAGGCGAAGTCATAACTATGTAACAAAACTATCTCTCTCTTCTAAAAAATCCTAACTGTACAGACGACAAGCACTATTCAAACTAAAGCAATAAGAAAAATATGTGAGAGGAGTGGATTAAAGGTCTAGAACCTCACGGGATTGTCAAATCACCACAACTCGCTATATACCACACGGTCCAACAATAGAGTGCGACAAGGAGGATTGGGACCGTACCCTTTCCTAAATACCCGACTACTTGGATGGTACGTGCATAGTAATCTCCCCAAGTGATTTTATCAGTGTATTGCGACGATAAGATGGCCAAAGGGTTTTTCTCAGTTGGTCACAAGATTCCTAATGGTGTCTCCCGATATACACAAGGTACATGGGAGCTCCACTCCATAGTAGTGTTGTTTAATGCACAACCGTTCAACAGATGCCTTCCGAAATACTACTAAGTACGTGAAGTACCTTTCAATATACCTCTAAGGTACGTGAAAGGTCGTTCGATATACCGTTTTGTACGTGGAAGAACTACAATCCCACAGATTGTAGTGCAGGAAATAAACAACAGCTCCTACATTTAAAGATGCCAAAATACATCTCTAACCTATCACACAAATTTCTAAAGATTTTAAACCTAAGCTAGAGCTTAATTTTATCTTGAACGGTTAGGTGGATGCATGAGGTGAGGACATGAAAAGTAAAACTATGCAATATGATTCTACAAAATTTTCACTTTAACTTTCAAAGGATGCCCTACTTAAGGAAGGGGGAGAGAGGTTCAATTATTTGAAACATAGAAAAAATCCCATACAAAAATAAAATACACTTGCTTATATGATCTGTTCCTAACTAAAACAAACAAAATCTTCTTTTCTAAACTGAAAAAGAAGTGAGATCTCTAATGAAAAGCAAGAAAATATTGTTACAAATTTTATACAAACGTGTTCAGATTTTTCAACTAAAGCGAGAATAAACTAATCAAAAAATTATACAATAACTTTTATATGGACATTTTACAATTTTTTGAAAAAAGGAAAAACATACATAAATAATGTATAACAAATGAAGAAAAACTGAAATGAATCTTTTCTTGTTCTGTGAAAGAAGACAGAAATCAGAGATCTAGCATAACCAAGTTCTATTCAAATCCAACTATGAAGCTTTAAAGACCAACATCAATCAAAATTCTTGAAAATACGTATGAATTCATACATGCTCAAAAATGAATTGCAGAGTTCAAAACACAACTGTAACAATCTGAAACCTGGATCTCAAATACTAAAAGAAGCATTTAAGAATCAAATACCAAAAAAGGATAAAAGGAATTCCTGGCACCGCTTATGCAGGTGTTGAACAGAGCATTACTAGCCTGAGCACCATTTCTTGTCTACAAGAACAGAGTGGTGGTGCCTCCCACTGCAGGTTAACAACAGAGCGTTACCAGCTCCAGCACCACTTCTTTCACACAAAACAAATGTGGTGGCACCGCTTTATTCTAACAGAGAAAAGGCGGTGGAAGCTCCATAACTGCACTTATAATACAACCCATGAGCGGTGGATGAGATGGCAATTTGAAAAATAAAAAAATGCGACAGAAAAGTAAGTTACAGACTAAAAAATGAACCCAAACAATCACCAGAAAACACAATGAAGCAAAAATATTAATATCCAAAGGCTGATAGAGGCAAATCAATCAAATTCAAAGCATATCTACAGATCTATCAATTGAAAAAGTAGATCTACAAACTGAAAATGAAGGTGGAGGTTTCAACTTACCAAAGATTCATAATTCGAAGTAGATCCCCAATGGAGTCACCACTTTGTTAGCCATAAATACGCACCTCCTGCAGAAAGGAGTTGTTTCCCTAGTCTGAATGGTTCAGATCTAGAAAAACATACAAACACCAAATGTTAAACTTCCCCTAGATCTGGTTAATCACTTGAATGAAATGCCATGATACTTCTCTCAAAGGTTGTCCTCGCTATCCTTGAAGCTTTCTCCTTTGATACTGCAGAAGAACCTATAAAAGATGGAAGACAACAAGGAACACATGATAGCATACAATATAATCAACTAGATCTATGCTTGTGACCAAGGAATCAAGCATTATATACAGATGAAACAGTAAATATGGGAAAGAAAATACATTTTTTATTAGAAATTATTGGAGAGACTACAACCTTTATGCCTTGGTGTTGAGATTTCCTTCCAATGGCTCCTTGCCTTTAACTTCACCTTTCCTCTAATATCTCAAGAATTATTTTGACAGAGTTTGGGTGTCCAATGCAATTCTTCCTCTTCCTCCCCATGGGGGATGAGCCAGTATTTAAAGGTGTGGGAGGATAGGTATGGTTGAGGATATCATGGGTGAGGTGGAGATAAGATCCTAAAAGGGAGGATCTCGAGCTCCAGGTGGTCCTAAACCATAGGGATAAGGCTCCACTGAGGTATGCTTCGAGAATCCTCTTAAAGCTTCTCTTTTTGCCTTGAAAACTCGAGCACTGCTCCTTTAATGAAGAAAACAGACGGTGTTAAGGGGGTAACTCTTCTTGCAGTAAGGATAGAGGCGGTGGAACCACTCTTTGATCATGTATCAGGAGCGTTGCTGACTTAGGTAACGCTTTTTTTCAATGGGGAAAGAGCGTTACCTGCTCAATACAAGGAAAAATTGCAAGGGGATAATTTCTTCCTTTCATTTCTCTAGGGAAAACTTTGAGGGATTGGAGCAGACAAGGGACTACTTATCTCATAACATGATGGTGACGAGATTTAGGTGTAACAATCCCTATATTTTATAAACATCCTTATCCTTCTAAGGTTACCAAACCATCCACAAACTTGAGCCAATTCGAATTAGGGCGAGTGCTCAATATTTTCCATGTGTCCTCCCTTCCCTAGCCTTCCATCTTACCCCAATTTGATTAGGGACCCATTGAGCTTCCCCAACTCACATGAGCGCCTTCTTGGATGCTATATTTAGACCTGACATGTCATAATGGTCATATGTAAGCCTTCAATTCTACAATATGTCATAAATTTCATAGCATCTTCATCATTGGTGTCATAGATGTCATAGATGTTAGGGAATCTAGCCCAAGTGTCCAAGAAGCTCCCATCTGACTCTTCCTCTCCCATGTAAGTTTCATTTCCTTCCAAATTAGACCTATGATGCATATGGCCAAGTGTATTAGCCTTCTAAATCATCCAAGAACATTAAGCTTCCCATGGATTCAAAATTGCAAGAGGAGGATGCCATGTGGCATAGAAATTCTAGCTTGTATGGGCCCCATAATCTCCATCTGTCTCCATGCTCCATTGCCACTTCAATTTTATCTTGTATTTATTTAATTAGCTCCATTATTAAATATTTATTCCATTCTAATGTCTGAACATCATTTATTAACTCCCTTATTAAAATTTCAAATGTATCCATCCAACCTAGGGAACTAGTAGGATTGATGGAATTGTCCTTCTATGAAATTATTTGAATGGGGACCTTACACTGTGGAGAAGGCCAGACACCCTTATAATTTGAAACACCCTTATCCCTTTTCTCAATAATGTTTTTATTATTATTATTACAACAACTACTTTATATTGAATTATAAAAATATATAATTAAAACCTTATTCTTGTTCATTTTTTTCTTACTTTTTAAGAGAATTTTCCGGCAGTCAATTAATTTGTTGAAAATGTGTAGTCAATTTTCCACAAATTATGAGGAGTAGAAAGTCTTTATTATAATAATGAAATAACATGCTACAATTTAAAATAGAAGCACGACAGTCTAGTATAGATTTCCAATTCTTTGAGTAGGCGGCCTTTTCCACACAACCTCTCGTTCTTGGCTCTATGGAGAAGACCACACTCTTAGAATTCTTTAGTAGATTTAATTGTTCTTTTGATGATGTTCTCAAAAAAGGAAATTTTGAAGATCCATAAGGCTCACCCAAGATTATGGTTTGCTTATGCATGGGCATATTTCTCTCGATTAAAAAATATGTAGGTAGATGTGACATTCTAATTTTATTTAATTAGTCCAACTCATTTCCTAGTAAATCCCCCAATTGGCTTACTAAAAAAAAGCACATTTCCTTTTTTCCCTGAAATCATTAGTTGTGAACTTAAAATGGAATGGTGTTTGGAAAAAATTAAGGGATGTTAAGTTGACTTGCAAAAGGGTGTGCAATAAGGATTGGGTAGCGTAGCATTCAAGGTTTAGGAGGAAGGATAACCATTAGTCATATTTGATCCAACTCTTAATCTAACAACTATTTTCCCTGCAAAGTTCTTATTACACATCATTTACAAAAATCATGCTAAAGATACCACAGATATTGGATGTTGTTTTTTTTAAGAAGAGATAGTGGATGTTGTTACTATCTACAGGTCAATATTTAACAGGATATAATAGGGTTTTTCCTCGTCACTATATTCTGAATTAACATAATACCCTCTTATTTATCTTTGTTGTGAAGAAGATTAAGAAGACCATGTTCTTGAGGTTTAAATTCCGAACAAACATAAAAACCTCTTCTTGATATTTATATTATGAATTAACAGAGGACCCTCTTCTTGAGATTTATATTCCGAATTAACAGATGACCTCTTCTTGATCTCTGTTGTTGAAGAAGATCAAGAATACCCTCTTATTGGTCTCAATTATTTGAGTAAGCGACCCTCTCTGTACAGTGTCTTCGTTCTTGACTCTGAGGATAAGACCAAATACAAGCGGCTTCAACGCCGACTTATAAGCAGTCTCATATATCCTGCTCTTAATAGACCGAACTTACACCTCCATCTTTGATACATAATGAAGGGAATCCATGGAAATAATAAAAATTAAAAAAGAATGTTATAGCATTTTGGCCATTAACAACATAAAATCCCCCATTTTTCTAGCACCCGTCTCAATTCATGGCATGGAAACCATACTCTCTTAGTGGATACAAATTTACCTCTAAAGGAGAATGGAGCTTTCTATGAAATAATTGAAGTGGGAAATTCGAAGCCTTCACTAAATTTTTTGAATGCCCTTTATTTTTTCTAGCTCGTCATGACCTCCAACCTCCAAAATCAATAAACTATGTATATATCTTCACTTCAGATCACGCATGAATCCAACCATATATTGAATACACTCTTACAAACAATTACAAGGGAATAAGAAAACTCACTTTTGGTTCACCGTTAAACTTGTCTACTTGATGAAGCTGCAGTTGCATTTAAACAAATATGCATGAGATTCATTACTTAATAGAAACAAATCTATGTAGAAGTCAGAGATAGATGTAAAAACAATGATAAGAAATCTAGGAACAAAACTGATGTGTAGCTACTACCTTCAGAAGATACATAACACCAACAATAGGCCCAACAGGGAAGCCACGATGAACAAGTCCATCGTGGACAAACATATATGCCACCCCAAAAACAATAATAGCAAGCCCCTCAAGAATTTTTCAAAATGCATGGTAAATTTTGATAATAGTGTGACTAACATAGTGTTGTTGAAAGTCACCTTGACATAGTTGCTAAGTCAAACTTAGTTTAAATTTACAGTGATCACAACATTATTTAAATAGTATTTTCCTATTTACAAATTGAGCGAAATTTGATGATAGTAACAGACAAGGAGCGGATTGTCAATTAGAATATAATCCTGGAATCAATGAAGCAAAAGGGAAATCCATATCACAAAACTTATATTCTATGTCGCAGTTTGTTTGTACTAACCCTTGGTCCACCTTTTTATAAACGGTAGTTATACCTCATGCAGATGCAAGCCAAGGAGTTCGGTGAGCCCAATGAGCCCAATATTCCATTCCAACCTGTACAAACACATTTTGGATCATATTGAAATAAGTAGGTCCAAATCTAATTTACCAATAGCTCGTGTAGAGAACTTGCACATACCATGGCTCCCACTACTAATGAAAATGTGCCAAAAACATCTGTGTAAGAAACTTTTGCACCTTGCATACAAATTCCATCAAAGAACAAGCAAGGAAATATACCCATGGCATCTCATACATATCAACACAATGCCACAAACTACTAAGAATATATATCCATAACCACAAACCCAGCTAAACCTGGGTTTGATATCGGGCCAATTTAAATATCAAATAATATATATATATACCATAAGATTGGGGCCATTTAAATATCAGATTATATATATATGCCATAATATTGGGGCCATGCTGTCCGTTTTATTGTAACATCCTTGTGATTTTTACACCATAAAAACAGAGGATGGTTGCTAAATGGAAAATATAATCAAAGTTGTTGAGTGACTATCTGGATTCTTGAACAAGTCTTTTAACCGATGCATGCATATTGATCGATGTAATGAATGGTGTGGGATCCCAGCTTCATAACCTTGGTTTCTTGGGCCGGTCTGCGAGTTCTTTAGCCTCTCCTTCCATCGATCGCAAGTTCATTTGCTTCACCTTCCACCTCGCACTGTCGGCAGGATTTGGACCCAATGCAATGCAAAGACACTTCTGGAACACCAAGAATGAATCACTTTAAAAAGCCTTATCTCGAGCGTAAAGCGTCAAACATGTCAGTGTCTTATTGGTAAGATCTGTAGCAGCTTTTAATTCACAGGAGGGACGAGTATGATGTACAGTGTTATTCAAAACACCCTTGGAGAAAAAAAAACGTCTACCAACTTAATTATGTTTATAAGATTGTAATATTATAACTTGAAATAATACCATTATACCACACTTTAGTATTGTAAGTTAAAAACATAAATTAATTATTTGTATTTATTTATTTAATTGATAAATAGAAGGTTCACATTAATATTTCAAATTTTTTAATAAATTATTTAAAAAATTATAATATTATATAATAATAATAAAACAATTTCAAAAATCTATTTGCGAGATGTAAAATAGTTAGTGGCAGGGTATGGTTAAGATGTCCCTTAAGTTGTAAGGTCGTGTCGGATACCAAAAAATCCAACCATCTTAAGGGTTGGTGCGGTTCAGGCCAAGTGCGGAGGTGCGGTCCAGGCCTGGTGGGATCCTCGGGTGATTTTGAGGACTTAGATGCCCCTAATTCATGGTTTCTTAGCCAATGGAAACCCTACTAGTCAGGGGGTTCCACCACTTTACCAAAAAAAAAAACAATTTCAAAAATCTAATATAAATTTTTAAAAAACATATTTCAAAAATCTAATATAAATTATTTAAAAAATTATGATATCATATAATATGTAAAAAATTACAGTAGCATATAATAAGTTTTATAGACTAAAGTGCTCTTAGTGGATGTGAATCATCATTATAAGAAAAATTTATTTATAGTTATCTTTATAATTCTTATAAATATCTATAAATCTATTTTTGATTAATAAAGTGTAAATATATTTACTATAATTAAATTTAATAATATATAAAATAGTTAAAACATTCTAATATGAAATTTTTTAATATTAGATTCAATTAAAATACGAGCACATAATGACATTGGAAAGAAAGCATTAAAAGTACTTTATACATAATAAAAATTCCATAAAATGATTAACTTAGGGTGGAGAATCATGGATCTGATTTTTTTTTTTAATTATGAGTTTGTGTAAAATTAAATGAAGTTATAAGTTGATTATAGAAATTGTAAAAGCAAGGACAAATTATATGTACATAAAAATTTATAAAACTAGTCCTATCAATATGTATATAAAAATATAAATGACCTCATCAAAATTATAACATATAATTATATGTGAAATTTAATCGTTTTTTTTTATAAAAGAAATATATATAGCCACATGTTAAATTTCAGTTTTTTTATTTTTTATATATATTTTTTAATTATATTAAACATTTCAGTTTTTTTTTTTTAACATTTCAGTTTGTTTGTTGGTTTGTTTTTAATTAAGTCATAGGTTAAATTTATGTGCTATAAATAACATCTTGAATAAATAAAATTAATTTTTTTTAAACTATAAAAATGTTTAAATTAAATTTATGTTAATTCAAAGTATTTTCACTTTTAAAATAAAAAGTATATTTGATATTTTGGCATAAAGTTAAAATGTTATATTATTTCATAAAATTCTAATAATGTATTGATAAAAACTATGTAATTAGTTGATGGGTTTTGGTTGAATACTAATTATTTAAAGATTTCAATTTAATTTTAACTTGGAAATTTTAAAAGAATATATATGGGTGAATGCATAAAGTTGAGGGATCTTTTAGATGCAATGGTGGAGTGAAGTCAATCACTCTTATCCATAAAATCGAAATCATCCCAAGCAATCTCGACCCTGCCAAGCCTAGTCCCAAGGCTGCCAACAAGCATGTCAATTAGGATAGTAGAAAAAAATGTGCCCCTGTTTTAGTGAAGCAAATCGCGCTCCCGTTTTGCTTTGAATAAACACACTCTCGTTTGTAAAAACCTATTTTTTGGTTAAAACGGGCCTAGCCCGTCATTTTCGCCACAACGCGGCACTGTTGGAGCTTGGATGGAGCAGAACGTGGGTGGGAAAACGCGTTTTGGGTGATCCAAAGCCATCCACCTCCACCTTTGGATCAACCTTTTCTTTGTGAGGTATTTTCCTCAAATCTTCTCATGATTTTTTCCCCAAATTCATTAATTTATTTGCCCTAATTTGAAATTAAGCCAAAATATTTAATTTATATGGCCAATGGAAACCAATGGAAACCAAAACCCTAATGGAACTGGCCAATGGAAACCAAAACCCCAATTTAATCATAAAAATAAAATAATTTTGATTATTTACCAAAATTCATACCCAAAATTCACATGCTCAATGAAAACCAAAACCCCAATTAACTCATAAAAAACAAATCGATTTCACTATTTCCATATGCATATTCATAAGCATCCTTGTGAATCCATACCAAAATTCACAAATATGCAAAATTTGTCAAGAACATTGCAAGTTTGCATAAGTGATTTACATGCCCAATGTAAACCAAAACCCCAATTAACTCATAAAAAACAAATGAACTTCACTATTTGCATATGTATATTCGCAAGCATCATTGTGAATCTAAACCAAAATTAACAAATATGAAAAGTTTTTCAATTATATTGCAAGCTTGCATACAACTAAAAAAAATCATGTAGAATTCATATCTTCCCTAAAATACATAAACACGCACAGTAAATCCATTGCCTCTATCCGAAATATTGAAGTTGGTCGTCCAAGAACATCAATAAACACCTTATAGTTTTGATGAAACTTCCTAATCCAAGTGTTAAAATAAAGTATAGAAGCTTCCCATGCTTAACAAATATTTCCTCTTGACTGAAGGGTACTTTTTGGTTAAGGTCAAGACAACGAAGTTCAACAATAGTCTCTACGAACATCAAGATACATAGGGANCTCCCATGGGTATATAGAAAGAGGGCATAGAACTAAAATAACATCAAGTGGAATCCATACATAGCCCAAATTACATATAAACAAAGATCTGCTAAATAAACTTTTGAGTCCAAAAAACATCATGCTACAACAAATAATTACATATCTAACAAAATCATTACCTATACTAGGATTTTATTCATCAATATCACATTATGCCACCTATTCTAGGGTCTAGTCGTTGCCTCTAACCGCAATTTGGGAGCTGGTCCTGCAAGGGCATTAGTCAGTACCTCACAATTTCGATGAAACTTCATAATCCAAGCCTTAAAATGAGCTAGAGGAGCTTCCCAATCAACATATGCACATAGGACATTTTATGTACATATGCATATGGAAATTGAAATTAATACTTGAATTTAGGACATGAATTTAAAATTAAAAAATGTTAAATGTTTATTGTTTACTGTAAAATTCAAGATCAATTTTAAAATTTAAATAATAGATTTAGTTTATGTTGTTAGTTGTCGTACATTAGTTATACACTTTTCAGTGCTTAGAGATGTCATTATATCATGTGTTTAATTTTCTAATGATATTTTATTTGTATTTTGATTGCAATGGCTACTATGGATAACAATGCTGAGATATTGAGGGTTATTGGCCATCTCAAAGAGATTGGTTCTTCTTGGAGGAGTGGAGATGAGCTCCACCGCTCCTTGTCAGACTCATTGCTAACTATTGTTGATACGATCGCAAGATCAAATGATGATTTATATAGCATCGCATCCTACAGGGAGAGGAAAAGACAAGAATATGCTGATGGGTTGAGCTACAATGAGGTAAAGAAGCTAAAAATAACCAAAGAACACATCTATACATTGTTTAGAGTGCCTGGGATAGATGACATTTTGGAGAGCACCAGGCCACATATTTCCATTGGGTAGTGCACCTTTCCTTCCATTAGAGACCATTGTTTTTAACATTCCCCTGCACAACAACAGGGAAGTACTGTTGTACTTCCTCCGAAATTTGCATACAGAGTTTGTGATGGGGAAACATGTCAACTATTTTGACATGTTGGGATTCCAGGGAGTTGGTAGGGGGATGCCCCAACACTGACCCAATGCTAGGCATAGAGATGCCAATCCACAGATACCTGCACCCCGTTCCCAACTACTGAGAGCATAAACCCCTCCTGCACATGATATGGTTGCCCAGATACAAGAGGCATTTCTGACTCTAGATGAGATGGTTTCTCGACACACAAATACTATTGACCAGACAATGCCCTCTTCCTCTGTTGGGGTATAACCACCAACTTCTGATGGTAGAGGAACATCTGTTGGTGGGGATAGACCGACATCCCATGTTCCTCAGAGCAAGCCACACGTCTACACGGCGTGTGGTCAATCTTGTTATGGTCCTGGACCAAGACATGGTACCTCTACGATGACTAGTGGTCAGGTAAGGACATTGTTAAAACTCTATTATTGTTCAGTTTTTTATTTTTCCATACTGTATGTAACATACTAAAAGATTCGTAATATATGCAATATTTACTCTTGCAGGAGATTGATGCCTCTTAAGGGGGTGGTAGTGCACCCAGTGTGGTTGTATCCGAGGCCCAAACAACCAACATTGAGGTAATATTTAAACATGTTTCATTTTGTTAATACATATCATTTTGTTAATGCATGTGTTAGTCTTGATTAATTTGTTAAATTGTCTAATATTTACAATTTTTGAATTTGCAAGAACCCCATTTAGAACCTAATGTCAGAGATATTGATCTCAGCGAAATACTCCAAGGTGGAATTTATGATTACCTGAAGAATGTAAGTACATGGTTAATTGTCGAATCTTGTTCGAATTATTTAAATTTCTTATTGTACACTCCTTTATAGATTGCTAATATTTATAATTTAAAAACTTGCATGCATCTGAAGAGGGGCAAGAAATTGCTAGAAGCGGTCACTCCCATGGGGAAGATATGTCCCAGGAAGGGGTAAGTATATTACAACATGTTATTTTTCAGTACATATTATTCCATCCATTCAATTCCATGTCTAACTATGGTAACACTTTATGACTACAGACATCATCACAAATCCTTGCTCTGCCTCTTTGGTTTGGATCTCCCCGTAGTCCAAACATAGATAAGGGGGTTGTTTACACCAAATGACCATCTTCCTTTAAAAGAGTAGGTTTCCATGAATATAAACCTACTCATCCCACGGTAATGTACACACTTCCAATGGCGGTTGCCAGTTAGCTTTGAAATCACTTCACAACTAGTTTTTCTTAATGTTATTTTTGCATGTTTACAGCATTAGGATGTAGACTCATCCATGCCAGACCTTAGTGGGGTTCTCGATGCTGCAGTCAATGCTGCATCTACAATAGGGATAAGTCACACAGAGGTACATCTACTTGAATATTTGTAATTGTACAATTCATTTGTATTCTCTATGTTCCGTACGATGTCTAACTATTTTATCATTTGGTGAATGTAGCCACACCCTGGTCCATTAGTGGACATGACCGAGGTTGATGTTTAACCTATGACTCCTCTTGCTTCTGGAGAAACCCAGTATCTTCCCCTAGAACAATTTTTTTCGGTGAGATGTTCATTTTTTACATAATTGATTAGTACATTCTCATTCATGTACATGTTGATAATTGTTGAGATAATTGACATTTTTTTTTTATTTGCAGAGAAGCATTGCAGAGAGACTCTCTGCAAGGAGGACACCAGAGGCATCTATACCCCGAGCGGATGCAATGAGTCTTTGTTTTATGTACAATTGAGTCATATTTTAAATTTTCAAACTTTGTTATTGCTGGATAGTACTAGTTCAGTTACCTGATCAATAAATATTGTCATTGATTTGCAGTCACCAGAGATGCACAGTGGTCGTGGACAAAGGAAACAAGCATCTGGGTCCGAGAAAAACAATAGAAAGTTAGAGTTTGATGTGTTAGTCCAGGACAAATATGTATTTTTCTGTACAATCCGGAGTTAGAGTATAGGGGTGCGGTCTAGGACAGATGTACTTTTGTTTGCACATGTACATCAAAGATGTTTTTGATACATGTACATTGACAAGCCATATAAGGGCCTTCTATTTTTGTATTATAACTTTCATGATATAAAAAATATTTCAGATCAAGGC
Organism: Pseudotsuga menziesii; assembly: GCA_001517045.1. Taxonomy (NCBI): domain Eukaryota; kingdom Viridiplantae; phylum Streptophyta; class Pinopsida; order Pinales; family Pinaceae; genus Pseudotsuga; species Pseudotsuga menziesii. Next base: position 101,900 of record LPNX010544177.1, read on the forward strand.
TCTTAACATCTTCATGGTTCAGTCTTTTAAGGGTGATTATACACGTGTGGCCAAGAATGTTTCTATGTGTAATGTTCCCATTTTTTTATAGATTTTATGATTGCATGGAGATATCGGTTATAAATTTGAGAGCAATGCATAATTACAATATTACGTAATGACAAAAATGTACATTTCAAATTTTATTTACCACGATCCAATTGCATATATAATGTTAAATTGTATTCACAAAGATGGAACATACCTAATACACATAAGCACCCAACACAGCTAAGCAACTGATCCAACTAAGTGGAATACAAAAGCACCTTACCCACATAACAACCTAACAAACTTTTAAGGGATGCACGAAGTTTACACACCTAATTGATGCACCTGTGTGATCTGCATAAATGAAATTAGTGTTTGGCATGATGTCTTTCATCTAATGAATACATGGGATACACTTCAAACCTAAAAGTATTTGAGTATTATAAGTTTGATTCAAAATCATGGTTATAATTATATCCTACACATTATTTTATCATTTTGTTAACGTACATGGCATTTGATGAATGGCCTCGAGGAACAACTTTGGAAGAGACGAAAATTATGTGTGATTTTATTATAGTTTAAATTGATTGGAGAAGTACTATTCTGAATCTTGTTTTATAAATTTATGTTTATGGACTATTATTCAAAGTATTCATAGTGTGAAGATACATATTTTTTAATAATGGCGTAATAGGTTGGCCACTTGTTTTTAAACATAAACATGTTCCATTACATATTTACTGACATAATGGCATTGTCTCCTCCTACATTTCATCGTACAAATGCTCACATCTCTTAGATGACCAAGCTAAATTAATATGGGAAACAACCTTCTTTCGAATTTCCAACCTCACGAATGATATGAGATCCTAATATCAATTCACCTCCACATAGAGATTGGCAACTCCTTTCACCTTGATTAAAACACAAACAAAGAATATTTCTTGCTTGACAATGATGGGAAATCAGTCAAGTTCAACACCTCACAATAGGTAACCGAATTCTCAACAGCTACACATGGAATAATAGTTTGTAACAAGTATTTTTTCAATAGGGGAATATCTACAATCACCTTCAAGCTGACCTCTATGTGCAAAAAATTCACATTCACATATTGAGCAAAACCCTAGTTTCCAAAATTGACCAAAAAAATGATCCATTGTCCATGGACCCAGAGTACAGGGCCACCCCTAGCACTATCTCGATGTCCTGAATCCAATGGAGTCAACGGTTCATTGATCCGAGCAACGACCATCATTCTATCGCACATTGAATCCCATCTCCTACAGGATTTCAAGGACACCTATTGAATCCCTACCCGAGGCATAGAATGGAAATCGTGCATCAAAATGGGCTTCTGGTGGGTCATGCAAGTGTGTTTAGGCATGTTCCATGTGGGAATGCTAGCCACATGTTCACGGTTGAGTAATTTGCAAAGTTGACCCCGGTGTGCAAAAATTTGACATTCCCTTACTGAGCAAAACCCTAGTTTCCAAAATTGACCAAAAAAATGATCCCTTGTCCATGGACCCAGATTAGAGGGCCACCCATAGCACTATCTTGATCTGAGAAATGGTCATCATTCTATGGCACGTTGAAGCCCACCTCCTACAAGCTTTCAGGGACACCTATTGAATCCCTACTCGGAGCATAGAATGGAAACCGTGCATCGAAATGGGCTTCTAGTGGGTCATGCAAGCGTGTTTAGGCAGGTTTTATGTGGTAACACTAGCCACATGTTCACGTTCAAGGAATTTGCAAAGCTGACCCCTATGTGCAAAAATTTCACATTCACTTACTGAGCAAAACCATAGTTTCCAAAATTGGCCAAAAAATTGATCCCTTATCCATGGACCCGGAGTAGAGGGCCACCCCTAACACTTTATCGATGTCATAAATTCAACGGATTCAATGATTTGTCGATCCGAGAAACTACCATCATTCTACCATACATTGAATCCCACCTCCTACGGGCTTTTAGGGACACCTGTTGAATCCCTACTCGGGGCATAGAATGGAAACCGTGCATCAAAACAGGATTCTGGTGGGTCATGTTAGTTTTTTTAGGCAGGTTCCATGTGGGAATGCTAGCCACACATTCACGGTCGAGCAATTTCCAAAGCTAACCCATATGTGCAAAACTTTCACATTCACTTACTGAGCAAAACCCTAGTTTCCAAAATTGACCAAAAAAAGATCCCTTGTCCATGGACCCAGAATAGAGGGCCACCACTAGCATTATCACGATGTCCTAAATCCAACGGATTTGACGGTTCCTCCATGCGAGCAATGACCATCATTATATCGCACATTGAATCCCACCTCCTACATGCTTTCAAGGACACCTATCGAATCCCTACTTGGAGCATAGAATGGAAACCGTGCATCAAAACGGGATTCCAGTGGGTCATGCAAGCGTGTTTAGGAAGGTTCCATGTGGGAACTCTATCCACAATTTCACGGTCAAGCAATTTGCAATTATGATCCCTATGTGAAAAATTTTCACATTCACATACTGAGCAAAACCCTAGTTTCCAAAATTGACCAAAAATAATCCCTTGTCCATGGACCCAGAGTAAAGGGCCACCCCTAGCACTATCCCGATGTCCTGAATCCAATGGAGTCAATGGTTCATCAATATAAGAAATGGCCATCATTCTATCGCGCGTTGAATCCCACCTCCTATAGACTTTCAGGGACACCCGTTGAATCCCACCTCCTACAGACTTTCAAGGACACCTGTTGAATCCCTACCCGGGGCATAGAATGAAAAACTATGCATCAAAACGGGCTTCTGGTGGGTCATGCAAGCATGTTTAGGTAGGTTTCTTCTGGTAACACTTGCCACCTGTTCACGTTCAAGGAATTTGCAAAGCTGACCCCTATGTGCAAAAATTTGACATTCACTTACTGAGCAAAACCCTTATTTCCAAAATTGACCAAAAAAAAGATCCCTTGTCCATGGACCCAGAGTAAAGGGCCACCCCTAGAACTATCCCAATGTCCTGAATCCAACGGAGTCAATGGTTCATCGATCTGAGCAACAGCCATCATTCTATCACATGTTGAATCCCACCTCCTACAGGATTTCAGGGAGACCTGTTGATTCCCTACTCGGGGCATAGAATGGAAACCGTGCATCAAAAAAGGATTCTGGTGGGTCATGCAAATGTGTTTAGGTAGGTTCCATGTGGGAACACTAGCCACATGTTCACGGTGCTAGCCACATGTTCACAGTCAAGGAATTTGAAAAGCTGACCCCTATGTGCAAAAATTGGACATTACCTTATTGAGCAAAACCCTAGTTTCCAAAATTGACCAAAAAATGATCCCTTGTCCATGGATATAGAGTAGAGGGCCACCCCTAGCACTATCCCGATGTCCTAAATCCAACGGAGTCGACAGTTCATTGATCCGAGCAATGAAAATCATTCTATCACACGTTGAATCCCACCTCCTACAAGCTTTCAAGGACACTTCTTGAATCCCTAAACGGGGGATAGAATTGAACTGTGCATCAAAACGAGGTTTCGGTGGGTCATGAAAGTGTGTTTAGGTAGGTTCCATGTGGGAACAATAGCCACACATTCATGGTTGAGGAATATGCAAAGTTAACCCCTATGTACAAAAATTTGGCATCCCCTTACTGAGCAAACTATGGTTTCTATGGTTTAGAATGCAAAATATGGTTTACAGTGCAAATTTGAGTTAATAGGATTGGCTATAGGGTTTGTAAGCTAGGATTGGAAATGGTTATTAGGCTAGGATTACCACTCCTTGATGTCATGGCTCCCATGGAGAGACAAATTATCGAAGTCAAGGAGATAATTATCAGATTCAAGGAGATGTCCTTATAGGATCAACTTCGAGATTCAAGGAAAATGCAATAGACATATCCCATATAGAATGGTAGATAATGGTCTTGGGATATATGGCATGAGTCATGTAAGTATCAATATAATACAAAAAAACCATGATGAAGCTGAAGTGCAATTTATCAAGTTGTAGAAGTCTATTGAATTTATCAATATATCAAGCTGTAAATAATCAATGAGACCATGAAACCAAAATATCTGAGTACCACATACTTGACTAACTACCTGTGGTCATTTGACTAGACCATCAGGATCACCTCTAATAGAAATGGTATCCTTTAGCCTCTCGTGCTTGGAGTAAGGCAACAAGTATCGTGACTTCAATGAGTTCTTGTTCGACATTGTTTGTAGCTGGAGGTTTGTGCCAATAAATACATTTGTATAATGGTATACAATTTGACCTGGTCTATAATCTTCAAATAAATAACCTTTTTTTCTTTCGTGCATGGGCAACCTGTGTCAAATATTCTCCTTTGATAACCATCGACCCAATCGGAAAATCATTGCCCTCAGAGTCAATTAATGAGACAATGAGGGTTTCTTGCCATCCAAGCAACGTGCCAGCAAGTAGTCAGTGTGCCATTCATTTCCTCTCAGGGAAACCACTGCGTATATGTTCCCTGCATAAAATAAAGTGCAGACCTTGGAGTTAGCTAACTAAACACAACTAGTCGTCAAACATTTCAAAGTTATCAACATAATAGTCGAACCTGGTTGTATGAGATCTGAAAGGTGGTCATAGTCATGTGAAATACTCGACTGGCCCTCCTCCAACTGGGATAATTATGCATTTATTTTTCAACCAATGGGGAGTGATACACGATCCCAGCTATCAACCCAATATGTGGATTCACAGTTGTCCCATTCACGACTGCTACATGGATAACAAAAACAAGAGAGTTTCCTTGTCCACATTTCAACTATAGCATTGTCTAACGTCCTAACTGAATGGAATGCACAAGTTCCTTGGACAGTCTTGCACTCATATAGGTGTGATCGATATACATCGACCACCTCCCAAAAATATCTATGTACATGTGATTTTTGAGATGATTGGTCTTCTTGCCTTCTAGCTCCTTGCCCCATCACTGAAGAACACCATGCAACAATGGTATTTGCATCTCGGATGAGCGAAATAGTTGTGAATTTCATCTCTTTCCTACGTAATGCAGTCTTGATGCATGCACCTGCTCCATCATGTTCCCCTTTTCCATTTCTGGTTTCAAAATAGTTCCAAATATGTGGCACCTTGTGCCTCTTGTGAAGAATACACAACCATTGGAAGACATGGGAATTTTTGAATTGCCCCGCACAACCATCAAACCAAATCTAATGTTGTTCCATCTGTATAATCCTCCAAGTGTTTGTAGAACAATTGAAAGTTGTGTTGTACAAAATCCAAGTCATGACACCTATCATCACTTATGTAAAAGTGATACTCCTTCAATATAACCCTTTTCTCTTCAGTACTATCTGCCCCATGTCTATAGGTGATATGGACCATTATGCTAACCTAGTCTGAGTGATAATATTGACTCTGAATCTCTTTCTGTGGTTGAAGAGCCACAAAATCGACCACTGATAATATAGTTCCAATAGGAAATGTATCCCTGCACGTTCTAAACTGCTCATCTTTCCAACAAACCACATGTACATGCTTTACATACAGTTGTGTCTTTTCAAATAATTCATCCATGAAGTTGCATACTAGTACCTGGTAGATCAACAATAAAGATGTACAGATCAATAGGTTGTTACATATATGAAGTAGCAATAGATGAAGAAAAAAATACTATTCAGGAACTCGTTACTAACCTGAGAGGTGACCAATTGTATTTTTTTTCTTTCATTCCCTCCACCGATATCATACGTGACATTTTTGAATGACTACAAGTTCACTTCATGTCTCCTAAGTTCATGCTCATTGGTGACATGTATGCATTTGTCCAAAAATTCCATTCCACCACACCTTGGGCATGTCCCATCTACGCAAGGCCTTTGATAAAATGTGCAACTTCTGTCCTTCTACACAAAATGCTATGGATAAAGTCTCTAGATGATGTCGGTGGCAATGTAGTTGAGCATTCCTACATAAGAGTGTTATGCAATACATGCAATATATGTATATATGTGTCATAATAATAACCATACTCAATGTGATATCGACAACAACATGTGTTATGAGTTGTGTTTATTTTAACATACCATGGTTGGCATTTCTTGAAGGATCTTTGGCCCAAGTTAAGCTCATTATGTTCATGCCTAAATCTCTCATGTAATTTTGTTTGTCATGTCAAGAAAATTTTTAATGTGGGGCTCTAGATCCCTTGAACCCCTTCTCAATTTTGGTACATATTTTTGGTTGGATGAAGGTCTACCATTGTCACGCCAAAACTCCTGCACTAGTCCCTTTACCGCATCAATGAGCTTCATATCAGAGCATGGAAACCTGCCAACGAAGAACTACACATCTATTTCACCAAAGTCAAGTTGACTCTTCTAGAATAATACCTATGGAGTGCTTTGATATCCAATCCTACAAGTTTGGATGTAGGCTTAAGAAGGCGAAGGGCCCTAGTGCTTTTGTTCATGATTGATTGTGACAACACACGATGAGATGCATTGCGATCCTTTGAATGAGATTTATTTCCAATAGTACTAAATGCATCTACTAAACTTCTAACAACATGAGAACTTGGTTCAGAACTGTTTATCATCTTTATCCTTAAGTTTTTCCTAACAACAGTCATAGACCTAGGTTTTAACAACGATATAAATAATCTACATTTATCTCCATCACATTTAGAATCAAAATAGTTGACAAGTATCTGTTGATATTGATATGCAATAATGCGTCTAGACAACATACCTTCAAGCGAACCAATGAGACTTTCATCGATCTGTATACGTTTTGGAGTTCTTCGGCGTGAAGTTTCTAATGGAGGTAGGGAGGTTGGATTTGCACCCTGTACCATATCACCCGGTCGTTCTGGTGTTTGAACATGAGCTTCATGTCCTTCCGTGTCTTCTTATCGGTCGGACGGTGGCAATTGGAAATCCTCCTGGGTGGTCTGAACAACATTGTCTTCTTCAATCATACGTCCAACATTCAACATCTCTCTAACTTCGTCACTTGTATACCCACATTCAATTAAATCTACAAAGGTTTCAGGTGGCCTTGATGTGCACCTATGTTTTACCCCTTGATCAGTGCCATGCAGTGCTCGTTCTTCTACTGATATGGAGATCAAAGGCCCCTCGAGCGAATGCTTTTGGCTTTTCTTGATGTGGATTGGTAGGAAGAACTGTGGCATCCTCAACAACCCGAATTGGTTGAGTGCCCATAGAGTGTCTTCGATTGGTCATGTCATTTCTTTTCTTCTCTCTAATTTTTTCAAGGATTTCATTGGGTATCCTCTTCCTTGCTGATTTTATTGCTCGATTGCGTGAGTTTCCCATCACCACAATGATCAATGATATATGGTTTCCTTTTCTATCTCCTCAATGGTACTCTTCAATGGGAGACTACCCAAGCTTGGTTTCTTTCTTGGTCAATTGTGTCTTGATACTCAAGTTAGGGGGGAGATTGGGAAGAATGTTTCCTTTTCTAGCTCCTCAATTGCAAGAAAAACAATTTTTCCTTTGGTGCTCCTCAATGGGAAATTCCCCAAGCTGGGTTTGTCTCTTCCTCAATTGTGTCTACATACTCCACCACAATGATGCTCAACATCTTGTATTTGTTAAATGACAATTAAACTAATGTGTTTATGGGAGGTTTCTCATTACTGATGTTTACGGGAAGGTTCTCCTAACGGGCATAACCGGCAACGGTTTACTCATGTAACTAATTTCATAAAGTATATCGTGCATGGTTGGGATATGCAATGTAGAGAGTTGTATGTGAGGTTGAGACCATATTGTAATCTCTCCTTCTTCATTAATGAGCTTCAATACTTTTCCCGTGGATGTTTCTCCTTTTGGGGTTTTACCGCATGAAATGTTTTGTTCTAATGGTGTGATTCATTGTCTGATTATCTAAATGTGTCTCTAAAATTTAACAAGTGGTATCAGAGCCTCAGTGCTAAAAGAGACTATGTGGTAGAATCGTTGCTGGAGAAAACCGATGGAAGAATCATTGTTTCCTGCGTTTTTTTATGTCTGACGGAGAGTGGTTGTCGTCGTGAAGGTGCCTGGAAACCATTGTGGAGAGAACTCGCCGCCAGTCACAACTTTGTTGCTATGTGTGTGGAGGTAGTCAAAAGAAGTTGTGAAAGGTTGCCCATTGTGGAGTTCTGCCTGCAGAACCTCCTAGCTATGGAGAGGTGAAACTATGAAGGCTGTTGTTTGGAAAATGCATGGAAGAGAATCCCATTGACCTGCTGGCAGACGTGGAGGACTGCGAGCAACCTAAGTGTGTAAGGGTCTAGAGACCGCATGACTATCTGGTGAAGAAGGTAGTGGAAGCGTTGAAGAGAACTCTGCTGAAAAAATCATGTGGAGGAAACCCTCCTGCGCATGGAAAAGAGCCGTGTTGTTTGTTGTTTCCTAGGAAACGCAGTCGTCCCCATATATGCCCACCAAACAACCTGGAAGAATCACGTAGAGCTGTCAATTGTTGATTTTTGTTGCTACAGAGAGGAGGCACTGTTGCATATGCACTGTGCGCTTGCACAGTTGTGTGTGGACTGTCCACTTGCATGATTAAATCGCAAGCCTGTTGCTGCGTTGAGAAAGTGGTAACATTTAAAAAAAAAAATTGTGCTATGGTTATCAATTTTGGATATTAGTTTGAATATATATATTTCAAATGAAAATTATATAAGTTTGGATATATGTATTTCTAATAAAAAACTAACTAGCATTGGTATATATATATATATTTATATAAATTCAAGCCATGATTACACTCAGATAATAGTGATGTTTTATTTGGGTTGAGATTGAAAGTTTAAATTATTTCTTCAAAAATGTCCAGCACGAAGTTTGAGATTGAAAAGTTTAATGGTAAAAACAATTTTGAACTTTGGAATTTTAAGATGCGAGATTTAGTAGTTCAGAAGGGGTTACAAAGAGATTTAGATGGGAAAAGAAAAAAACCTCTCACCATGGCAGATGATGAATGGGAGGATCCAGATGCCAAAGCGCTAAGCACAATTTGTTTATGTCTTGCAGATGATGTGTTGTTTAACATTATTGGAGAAACATCAGCAACAAGCTTGTAGAACAAATTAGAAAGTCTGTATATGACCAAATTAGTGACAAATAGAATTTACTTGAAGCAATAGTTGTATGGTATGAGAATGAAAGAAGGTACGAAGATTGCAGATCATTTAAATGTTTTTAACACTCTTATTTACTAGTTGAGTAGTATGGATGTTAAAATTGATGATGAAGATAAAGAAGTGAATCTTTTATGTACTTTACCTGAGTCTTGGGGTCAAGTAGTTTCTTCTATTATCCTTAGTACAACTGATACTTTAGAATTTGACAATGTGGTTGGAGCATTATTGTCTGAGGAATTAAGGAAGAAAACTAGTCTTGAAACCTCTTCGCCGGAAGCTTTGGTTGTTAGAGATCGATCCAAGGAGAAAGGAGAAAAGTCAAGAGGTAATTCTTGGTCTAAGTGGAAGCGTAGAAAAATTAAATTAAAATGTTGGTACTGTAATAAAACTGGTCATCTCAAGAAGGACTGTTGGAAGAGACAAGAATCTAAGAAGGATGACTCCAATTCAGAGGAAAATTCAGTTAAGTCTTATGATTCAAGTATGATTGATGAGGTCTTGTCTGTTTGTAATATTTCTGAATGTAATGAGGAATGGCTATTAGATTTTGGTGCTTCACACCATATATGTCCTCATAAATATTGTTTTTCTTCCTATCAAACAATTAATGATCGAATAGTTATTTTAGGAGACAATCTTTCATGTAAAACAGTTGGGGTTGGAAGTATTAAAATTAAGATGTTTGATGGAGTAATAAGAACACTTACATATGTTAGACATGTACCTGAGTTAAAGAAAAAATTAATTTATTTGGGAGTATCGGATTCTTGTGGTCATAAATTTACAGGTTTTGATGGAACTCTAAAAGTTTCCAAGGGTGATTTAGTGGTTATGAAGGCACAGAGGACAGGAAACCTTTACAAACTGGTTGGAAGGATGCAAGTTAATGGTAGTGCATTAGTATCTGAAGAAGAGTCAGGACCCACTCAACTATGGAATTAGCGTCTTGGTCATATGAGTGAAAAAGGACTTCAAGTATTAATGAATCGTAAATTGCTTCCAAACTTGAAAACTCTGAATTTTATGTTTTGTAAACATTGTATATATGAAAATCAGTGTAGACCGAAAGTTTAAAGCACGTAGTCATGTAAGTAAAGGTGTACTTTACTACGTTCGTTCTGGTTTATGGGGTCCCTCTCCTACCATTTCCTATGGGGGAGCAAAATATTATGTATTATTTGTAGATGAATTTTCTGGAAAGGTTTGGGTCTATGTCCTAAAAAGAAAACTTGATGTGTTTAATACGTTTAAACAATTTAGAGTTATGGTTGAAAAAAGAACTGGCAGGACAATCAAATGTTTAAGGACGGATAATGGAGGTGAATTTAATTCTTTGGAGTTTGAAAAATATTGTAAAGATGAAGGGATCGTCAGACACAAAACAAATGTATACCCTACTCATCAAAATGGCATTGCAGAACGCATGAACATGAATCTTCTAGAAAGAGCAAGGATCACGCTCAGTAATGCTAACCTGGGGAAAGAGTTGTGGGCAGAAGCAGTTTCTACTACTTGTTATCTTATAAATCGATAATCTTCAATGGCAATAGATTGTAAAATTCTGGAAGAGGTATGGACTGGTCACTATTGTGATTATTCGAATTTGAAAATCTTTGGTTGTCACGCTTATGCACTTACTCCTAAAAATCATCATTCTAAGTTAGACCCTAGATCAAAGAAGTGCATATTTGTTGGTTACGATGATGTCACATGAAAGGATATAGATTATGGGATCCTACTGCCCACAAAATTGTCATTAGCAAAGATGTAATTTTTCATGAATCTTCTCTTATTAAATTCGAAAGTGTAAGAGTTTATGTGGAAAAGGAACAGGTAATATCATAACAACTAATTTAGATGGAGAACCAATCTTCTAATCACTCAAAGAAACAAGAAGTTTATGGTGAGAGAGAAGTCATAGAAGATGAAGAAATTCAAGTATTTGTGGAAACCCCACAACCTACACCAAGAAGATCAGTAAGGGAGAGAAATCATCCTAATAGGTATACTGATTATGTTTCGTCTACTTTATTTGATAATGATGGAGATCCTTCTTGTTTTCAGGAAGTCGTTGATTGTATTGACAATCCTTATTATTTTAACTATTATTTTATTAATTCATTTTAGGAGGCCCATTTTGAGTTGAAATTTCCTCTAATGTATGCCAATATAGTAGGATGTTTGATGTATGCAATGGTGTGTACTAGACCTGATATTTCACATGCAGTAGGTGTTTTTAGTAAGTACATGACAAATCCAAGAAAAGAACATTGGAATGCAGTGAAATGCAGTGAAATGGGTGCTTCGGTACTTAAGAGGCATAAGTGACAATTGTATCACCTTTAATAGTAACAGTGATTATGTGTGTGGTTTTGTTGATTCAGATTTTACAGGTGATTTGGACAAGAGAAGGTCTACTTCAGGTTATGTCTTTACTCTTGTAGGTGGAGCTATAAGTTGGATGTCAAAGCTTCAAGACACAGTTTCTTTATCCACTACAGAGGCTGAATACATTGTTGTCTCACATGCTTGCAAAGAGGCAATTTGGCTAAGAGGTCTACTTAGAGAAATTGGAAGGTTGCAGAACAGTGCGCCTATCTTTTGTGACAGTCAGAGTTCTATTCACTTGGCCACAAATCATGTTTATCATAGTAAGACTAAACATATTGATGTAAAATATCATTTTGGAAGACAATTCATTAGTGAAGGTGGATTAAATCTAAAAAAGGTCCATACTAAAGAAAATTGTGCAGATATGTTCACAAAACTAGTATTGTTAAAGAAGTTATGTCGGTGTGTAGCTTCTCTTGGTTTGAAGAAAAGGTGATAAATAGTCTTGGGCAAAGTATTTGTAAATTTTGTTGTCAAGGTGGAGATTGTTAAATGACACCTAAACTAATGTGTTTATGGGAGGTTTCTCATTACGGATGTTTCCAAGAAGTTTCTCATAACATGCATAAGCTCCAACGGTTTACTCATGTAACTAATTTCATAAAGTATATAGTGCATGGTTGGGATATCCAATGTAGATATTTGTCTGTGAGTTTGAGACCATCTTGTAATCTCTCCTTCTTCATTAATGAGCTTCAATACTTTTCCCGTGGATGTTTCCCCTTTTGGGGTTTTACCACATGAAATTCTATGTTTTAATGGTGTGATTCATTGTATGATTATCTAAATCTATCTCTGAGTGCTAAAAGAGACTATGTGGTAGAAGTGCTATTGGAGAAAACCGATGGAAGAATCGTTATTGCCTGCATTTTTTTATGTCTGTTGGAGAGTGGTTGTCGTCGTGAAGGTGACTGGAATCCATTGTGGAGGTAGCTCGCTGCTAGTCAGATCGTTGTTGATGTGTGTGTGGAGGTAGTCAAAAGAATCCGTGAAAGACTTCCCATTGTGGAGTTCTTCCTGCAAAATCGCCTAGCTGTGGAGAGGTGAAATGGTGAAGGCTGTTGTTTGGAAAATGCGTGGAAGAGAAGCCCCTTGACCTACTGGTGGATGTGGAGGAGTGCGAGAAACCTGAGTGTGGAAGGTTCTGAATACCGCGTGAATGTGTGGTGGAAGAGGCAATGGAAGCGTTGAAGAGAAATCTATTGAAACAATCGTGTGGAGGAGACCCTCCTACGCGTAGAGAAGAGTCATGATGTTTGTTGTTTCCTGGGAAATGCAGTTGTCCCCATCTCTAGCCACCAAAAATCCTAGAAGAATCTCATTGAGGTGTCAACTGTCGACTGTTGCTACTGCAGAGAGGAGGCACTGCTGCATGTGGACTATGCACTTGCACTGTTGCGTGTAGATTGTACACTTGCACGAGTAAATCACCATCCTGCTGTTGCATTAAGAGAGTGGTAATATTTATAAAAAATTAATTGTGCTACGGTTATTAATTTTGGATATTAATTTGAATATATATATTTCAAATGAAAAATATATAAGTTTGGATATATATATTTCTAATAAAAAAATAACTAGCACTAGTATATCTATATATATATATATATATATAAATATATATATATTCAAGACAGGATTACACTCAGATAATAGTGTTGTTTTATTTGGGTTGAGAATAATTTAACAGATTGAAAAGTTTAATTTACTTTTTAAAAATTGTCGAACACGAAGTTTGAGATTGAAAATTTTAATGGTAAAAACAATTTTGAACTTTGGAAGTTAAAGATGCGGGATTTATTAGTTCAGCAAGGGTTACAGAGATCTTTAGACGGGAAAAGAAAAAAACCTCTCACCATGACAGATGATGAATGGGAGGATCCAGATGCCAAAGTGCTAAGCACAATTCATTTATGTCTTGCGGATGATGTGTTGTTTAACATTATTGGAGAAACATCAGCATCAATCTTGTCGAACAAATTAGAAAGTTTGTATATGACCAAATCAGTGACAAACAGAATTTACTTGAAGCGACATCTGTACAGTATGAAAATGAAAGAAGGTACGAAGATTGCAGATCATTTAAATGTTTTTAACACTCTTATTTGACAGTTGAGTAGTATCGATGTTAAAATTGATGATGAAGATAAAAAAAATGAATATTTTATGTACTTTACCTGAGTCTTAGGGTCAAGTAGTTTCTTCTATTAGCCTTAGTACAACTAATACTTTATAATTTGACAATGTGGTTGGAGCATTATTCTCTGAGGAATTAAGGAAGAAAACCAGTGTTAAAACCTCTTCGCCGTAAGCTTTGGTTGTTAGAGGTCGATCCAAGGAGAAAGGAGAAAATTCAAGAGGTACTTCCAGGTCTAAGTCGAAGGGCAGAAACATAATTAAAATGTTGGTACTATAATAAAATTGGTCATCTAAAGGAGGGTTGTTGGAAGAGACAAGAATCCAAGAAGGATGACTCCAAGTCAGAGGCAAATTCAGTTAAGTCTTTTGATTCAGGTATGATTGATGAGGTCTTGTCTATTTGCAATATTTTTGAATGTAATGAGGAATGGATATTAGATTCTGGTGCTTCGCACCATATCTGTCCTCATAAAGATTAGTTTGCTTCCTATGAAACAATTAATGATGGAATAGTTCTTTTAGGAGACAATCATTCATGTAAAACTGTTGGGGTCGAAAGTGTTAAAATTAAGATGTTTGATGGAATAATAAGAACACTTACAAATGTTAGACATGTACCTGAGTTAAAGAAAAATTTAATTTCTTTGGGAGTATTAGATTCTTGTGGTCATAAATTTACAGGTTTTGATGGAACTCTAAAAGTTTCCAAGGATGCTTTAGTGGTTATGAAGGCACAGAGGACACGAAACCTTTACAAACTGATTGGAAGGATGCAACTTAATGGTATTGCATTAGTATCTGAAGAAGAGTACTCAACTATGGCATCGGTGTCTTGGTCATATGAGTGAAAAGGGACTTCAGGTATTAATGAATCATAAATTGCTTCCAAACTTGAAAACTCTGAATTTTATGTTTTGTAATCATTGTATATATGGAAACCAGTGTAGACAAAAGTTTAAAGCAGGAAGTCATGTAAGTAAAGGTGTACTTGACTACGTTCATTCTGATTTGTGGGGCCCGTCTCCTACCATTTCCTATGGGCGAGAAAAATATTATGTATTATTTGTAGATGACTTTTCTAGAAATGTTTGGGTCTATGTCCTAAAAAGAAAAGCTGGTGTGTTTAATACGTTTAAACAATTTAGAGTTATGGTTGAAAAAAGAATTGGTAGGACAATCAAGTGTTTAAGGACGGATAATGGAGGTGAATTTACTTCTTTGGAGTTTGAAAAATATTGCAAAGATGAAGGGATCGCCATCCACAAAACAAATGTATACACTCCTTATCAAAATGGCGTTGCAGAACGCATGAACATGACTCTTCTTGAAAGAGAAAGGATCATGCTCAGTAATGCTAATTTGGGGAAAGAGTTGTCGGCAGAAGCAGTTTCTACTACTTGTTCTCTTATAAATTGGTCACCTTCAATGGAAATAGATTGTAAAATTCCAAAAGAGGTATGGACCAGTCACTCTTGTGATTATTCAAACTTGAAAATATTTGCTTGTGAAGCTTATGCACTTACTCCTAAAAATCAGCGTTCTAAGTAGGACCCTAGATCAAAGAAGTGCATCTTTGTTGGTTATGATGATGTAATGAAATGATACAGATTGCGGGATCCTACTGCCCACAAAAATTGTCATTAGCAGAGATGTAGTTTTTTATGAGTCTTCTATGATTAAATCCGAAAGTGTAAGAGTTGATGTGGAACAGGAACAGGTAATATCAAAACAACTAATTCAATTGGAGAACCAATCTTCTAATGAATCAAAGAAACAAGAAAAATTTTCTGGTAAGAGAGAAGTCATAGAATATGAAGAAATTCAAGAAGTTGTGGAAACCCTACAACCTACACCAAGAAGATCATTAAGGGAGAGAAATCCTCCTAAGATGTATAATGATTTTGTTTCATTTGTTTTATTTACTGATGATGGAGAACCTTCTTTTTTTCAGGAAGCCATTGATTGTATTGACACTGCTAAGTGGAAGGTGGCAATGAAAGAAGAAATGGATTCTCTAGATAAAAACAAGACATGGGAATTGGTTAAAATCCCCAGATATAGAAAAACTGTTGGGTGTAAATGGGTCTTCAAATTGAAGAAAGGAATTGATTGTAAGGTTGAAAGATACAAAGCCATATTGGTCGCAAAAGGGTACTCTCATATGGAAGGTATAGACTATCATGATATTTTTTCACCAGTTGTCAAACTTGTATCTATTCGTATTGTGTTAGCATTAGTTGCACTGCTTGATTTGGAGTTAGAGCAACTATATGTTAAAACAACTTTCTTACATGGATATTTAGATGAGGAGATTTATATGGAACAACTAGAAGGTTTTGTACAGCATCAAAAAGGTAGATTAGTTTGCAAGTTCAAAAATCATTGTATGGCCTGAAACAGTCACCCAGGAAATGGTACAAGAAGTTTGATTCTTTCATGGTGAGCCAAGGTTATACTAGAAGTGAGTATGATCATTGTTTATACTTGAAAAAGTTGAATGATATATTCATTATCTTAGTATTGTATGTTGATGATATGCTTATTGTGAGCAAAAGCATGGACAAGATTAACATGTTGAAGGCTCAGATGGATAGAACTTTTGATATGAAGGATCTTGGAACTGCAAAACAAATCTTGGGTATTGAGATACATAGAGACAAAAAAAATGGTAAGCTCAATTTTTCACAGGAGAAGTATGTTGAGAGAATACTTGAAAGATTCGAAATGAATAAGGCAAATCCTATGAATCTTCCTTTGGCTTCCCATTTTAAACTTTCTTCAAGTTTATGTCCTAGTAGTGTTGAAGAAAAGGATTATATATCTCATGTACCATATGCCAATACAGTAGGATGTTTGATGTATGCAATGGTGTGTACTAGACCTGATATTTCACATGTAGTAGGTGTTGTTAGTAAGTACATGGAAAATCCAAGAAAATAACATTGGAATGCAGTGAAATGGGTGCTTCGGTACTTAAGAGGCACAAGTGACTATTATATGACCTTTAATAGTAACGGTGATTCCGTGTGCGGTTTTGTTGATTCAGATTTCGTAGGTGATTTGGACAAGAGAAGTTCTACTTCATGTTATGACTTTACTCTTAAAGGTGGAGCTATAAGTTGGATGTCAAAGCTTCAAGACATGGTTGATTTTATCCACTACAGAGGCTGAATACATTGCTGCCTCACATGCTTGCAAAGAGGCAATTTGGTTGAGAGTTCTGCTTATAGAAATTGGAAGGTTGCAGAACAATGTGCCTGTCTTTTGTGACAGTCAAAGTGCTATCCATTTGGCTACAAATCCTATTTATCATAGTAATACTAAACATATTGATGTAAAATATCATTTTGTAAGACAAGCCATTAGTGAAGGTGGATTAGATCTGAAAAAGGTCCATACTGAAGAAAACTGTGCATATAAGTTCACAAAATCAGTATTGTTAAAGAAGCTACGTTGGTGTGTAACTTCTCTTGGTTTGAAGAAAAGGTAATAAATATTCTTGAAACAAGTAATGCATGCACAAAAATAAATTTAATTTTACCTTGAATTTGTGATTACAGACTTGCATTTGTAGAAATGGCATCCTCAAATTGGCTATTGAGACCACTGAATTCAAGCCAATGAAACGATCTTTTTTATTAGCTATAATTTTCTAGAATTATGGATGCTCCTTCAACTAGTTATGGGTAAATGTAACCTACTTCTTATGCTATCTATTATGCCTCTTATTGCTTTGTTTATGCTTATGCCTTAGCTACCTTTACTCTAAACCATGTTTCTCTAAAGCAAACAAATTTCCAGCCAGATCATTACATGACCATTATGCCTTAGCTACCTTTAATCTAAACCATATTTCTCTAAATCAAACAATTATCATGATCGTTATGAACTTATGGAGCAATCACCTCAGTCGGCTACCAAACGGAACCATATTTGTCTATAAAGCAAATAGAAATAGATGATCAAACATATGGAGCAAATGCAAACAAAAATAGATGATCAAACGTATGGAGCAATGGCCTCCACCACCGGGATTCCTTGAACTCATCTTGCATTGATTTGTGCATGGATTAAACGTGGCCATGCTAGTTCACTTGGGACTCACATACTTTTGGGTTATGTTGCATTGTTTGAACATTTCAATGTGGTCGATCTAGTCCACTGCATGGCAGTAACGTGGAAAACACCAAAACATCGACGAATCTTGGTTCTTATTTGTACTGCAAAAATATAGTAGTTGGAAACCATGTGCTTCGTAATGTATGGCGATAAACCTTTAGATTACAGAGTTTTCGATACATTTTTCTTTTATGGCTGAGCCTTTTTCACCTACATTCAGTTTCTTTGTTGTGTTTTAGTTCCTTTCATGTCTGAGCCTCGCCTTATCTTTCTGTAGGACCTTCGAACTGGTGAGCCTCACCTTCTTTTTATGTATGGCCTTCGAACTTTTGAATCTTGATTGCATGTTGTCTTGGAGACGTAATGGCCATCCCACATAGAATTCCCATTAGCTGGTAACTAGGGAGATGATTAGCTTCCCTTCATTTTATTAGCTTCATCTTCACTGCTAGAACTATAGGAGTCAACTCAGCAACATTTACACTGAAATAGATATTGACTCACCACGTGCTCTTTCTCTTTCTTTCACTAGAGGATCTCCATCATACATAGATGTATATAGCTACAAGGTACAGATTTCTTAAAACAAATATTGATTTTTTTTTTCTGAAATTAAAAGGTTTTCATATAATGCCATGATGTGCCTTTTATTTTAGGAGGGTCAAATAGTACTGAATACTCAAAAAAAATAGAACAAATATCAACAATTCACATGCTAAACAAATGAATGCTTTCAAAGAGGAATACATTACATGTTTGTATTGTTGTTTACCCATAATTGTGACATTTGTGTCTACATTTTTTGGGTAGCTGTCGCACAGCTGTCACTTGCTTGGGAAGCTACGGCACAATTGTTCTTATTGTTGGGGATGAAATTTTGCATCATTCTTAATTTCTTGACTGTAATTATTTTGTTTATGAGTGTGATTATTTTTTTATACTCTCTATTTATGGTTTCTGACTGATTCAACCATTAATAGGTTTTTCTCAAACCATTCAGTGAGCACAAACAATGCATGACATTTCTATATATGGTTAGTATCAACCCGATAAAAGATACAATATACTATTGTCGTAGTGCTACCATAATTATGTAGTAGAATGGTGGGAATCATGTCTATTATTCTTACATATCTCACAAATTACCTCATCTTCCTTGCCCCATATGTTGGCCAGAAATGAACTAGCCACTTCCATGGCATTTCTATGCACCCTAGGGAAGTCATTCCACAAGTGCGCGTCCATCTTACACATCATGCACTACATGAATTCTCTTGTATTTTGTCTTCCCTTTTCCACACCATTTTTCTTGTATTTTGTCTTCCCTTTGATAGTTTTTGGATTTTCTTAGACAAGAGTGTCAATTGATACTGGAACTGCACCAATTCGGGTGCCAAGACTGGAATGGATGCTTCGCCAACCTGCTTATAGACTTCTAGCCTTCTAGATTCTTATAGTTGCATTTGTTTCTCTACTACATAGTTGAGGAAGAAGAAAGTTTCTAGACTCATAAACATGGGCCATGGAAGCAACTCGACACATGCATTGGGGAAATTAGGTCGTTGTTTAATGATTAATCAAAATAATGGCATATTTAGTGGAATGGCGTATTTATATATCTGGGAGGAATGACATAATTTAAATAAGTTTGCAATGCCAAATATGCCATTCCTCCTTTCATATATTTGGAAATCTGTCTTTGTGTCCATCTTAAGCTATCAGACATTGTATTACCATATGTGAGCTGATGCACAATCATGGACTCCTTTAAAGACACTTCAGATGCCACATAATACTGGAATAAACGGAAAACTCTGACTTTAGGTGACAATTAGGGGTACTTCTATAACTTATTTGAAGATGAAGTAAAAAGAGAAAAGATAGGAAATTGAGTCAGCTTTCATAATATATAGCATTTATGCAGAGAAAATGTGTGTAAATGATTATAAAATTAGTTTCTGTGTAAGTGGGTTTTCAAATTTTCAACACATCTTAACATATATGTTTGTGCGGGTGCAACAATATATGAGGTAAATGATGTCAATTTGGGATAAAATATTGCAATGATATAAAGGACATATGGACCTAGTGCAACACTATTTATTCAGAATTGTTCATGAATTATTTTTTTTATTATTAATTATTGAAGTCACAAAAGCTTGAAATTAAAACTTTATGTGGGGGTGCAACACTTTAGGGGAAAAAATTAATGAAATCCTTGATTTCTAAATATAAGATAGTAGAGCATGATATCGTCTAGTGCACCATATAGTTTTATTGGGAAATGGTGATGGAAATCAAAAGTTATATAACAAACAATCGACGTATCTATTTTTTAAAACTGACGTGTGTCATTTAGAAAAATAATTATAAATAAATAAAACATAGTTTTGAAGGAAAAAATTACATATTCAGAATCACAAGATCGAACTCTACAATATCCTAGATTTTCATAAAAAAAATATTTTGTATGTCATAGCAAAACACGCCATCTAAACTGAGGATATTGATAGAGTTCTAAAAGACAAGCAATAGCCCTGGTTTATTTTTCCTAGCCAATAGGTTCGGTAGTCCGAAGCTATTTCCGAACATAATGCCAACCCTTATTCCCACCGATTATTTTAATTTTAAAATAATGCATATGCATTATAAGGCATATGCGTTATAGCTTATTCATATCACATATGCAATATAACCCATATGCGATATGAATAAGTTATAACGCATATGCGTTATAGCTTATTCATATCGCATATGCGATAAAACGCATATGCAATATGATAAAGCTATAATGCATATGCATGTTTTCTTAACTAATTTGGTACGAGAGTAAAAAAGAGTAATGGAATCCTTATCTCATTATAATACCATTTGGACAACACTATGATGGACACAAATAATTCCTCTTTTTAATGGTGAACGAAGCCATGGGCTATGCATCCAAGAAAATAGGGCGGTGAACGAAGCCATGGGCTATGCATCCAAGAAAATAGGGCAGTGAACGAATCCATCATCATCATCAACCTCATCATCATCATCATCATCATCACCACCCTCATCCTCATCATCATCACTATCATCATCACCATCATCGCCAACCTCATCATCATCATCATCATCACCACCCTCATCCTCATCATCATTACCATCATCATCACCATCATCATCATCCTCATCATCATCATTACCACCCTCATCCTCATCATCATCATCATAATCACCCTCATCCTCATCATCATCATCATAGTCATCGTCCTCCTCCTCCTCCTCCTCATCATCATCACCATCATCATCCTCATTGTCATCATCGTCATCATCATCACCATCCTCATCCTCATCATCATCATCATCATCATCATCACCCTCATCATCATCATCATCATCATGGTCATCATCATCATCATCATCATCATCATCATCATCATAGTCATCATCCTCCATATCATCACCATCATTGTTCATCATCATCTTCATCGTCACCCTCATCCTCATCATCATCACCATCCTCATCATCATCATCATCATCATCACCCTCACCCTCATCATCATCACCATCGCCCTCATCCTCATCATCATTATCATCATCATCATCATCATCACCATCATCCTCCATCATCATCATCATCATTGTTCATTGTCATCGTCATCATCATTATCATCACCATTGTCATCCTCATCATCACCATCCTCGTCATCATCGTCACCATCATCATCGTCACCATCATCATCCTCATCCTCATCCTCATCCTCATCATCGTCAACCTCATCACCATCATCATCATCACCACCCTCATCCTCATCATCATCACCATCATCATCATCATCATCACCACCACCACCCTCATCCTCATCATCATCATCATTCTCATCATCGTCATCATAATCACCCTCATCCTCATCATCATCATCATAGTCATCATCCTCCTCCTCCTCATCATCATCATCATTTTTCATCATCATTGTCATCATCATCATCATTGTCGTCATCATCATCATCATCATCACCATCATCATCCTCATCATCATCATCATCACCATCCTCATCCTCATCACCATCATCATCATCATCATCACCCTCATCCTCATCATCATCATCATCATCATCATCATCACCCTCATCCTCCTCATCATCATCATAGTCATCATCCTCCTCATCATCACCCTCATTGTTCATCATCATCTTCATTGTCACCCTCATCCTCATCATCGTCACCATCACCCTCATCCTCATCATCATTATCATGGTCATCATCATCATCACCCTCATCCTCATCATCATCATCCTCATCCTCATCAGCATCAGCATCATCATCACCCTCATCCTTATCATCATCATCATCGTCATCATCATCCTCATCATCATCATCATAGTCATCATCCTCCTCATCATCACCATTATTCTTCATCATCATCACTCTCATCCTCATCATCATCATCATCACCCTCATCCTCATCCTCATCCTCATCATCATCATCATCATCATCATCATCCTCATCATCATCTCCATCATCCTCCATCATCATCATCATCATTGTTCATCGTCATCGTCATCATCGTCATCACCATCATCACCATCATCATCCTCATCGTCACCATCATCATCATCATCATCATCATCAACATCCTCGTCATCATCATCATCATTATCATCACCCTCATCCTCATCCTCATCATCATCTTCATCATCATCACGCTCATCCTCATCATCATCATCATGGTCATCATCATCACCATCATCATCATCATCACCCTCATCCTCATCATCATCATCATAGTCATCATCACCATCATTGTTCATCATCATCTTCATCATCACCCTCATCCTCATCATCATCACCATCCTCATCATCATCATCATCATCATCATCCTCATCATGGTCATCATGGTCATCATCATCATCATCATCATCACCCTCATCCTCATCATCATCATCATCACCATCATTGTTCATCATCATCTTCATAAGCATAGATAAATGTAAATTGCATATATTCAGTGAACACAAAATCGCATATGCGATATATCCCATATGCACTAAATCGCATATGTGTTTTGGAGAACATGTAAAAAACCTGCCTGTTCATTAAAAAGCATTGTATCAATATCGCATATGCAATATATCGGAGGTGCATTATATCGCATATGCGATATGTGTTGTAAAAAAAATCTTGGGTTCCGTCCTGTGGGCCAGGTTTACTGTAGCAAAAGACATGATTCGTCTGAACCCGTGCACAGAGAACTGTTCAACGTGCAATTTTTAAATCATTACTTACATAATCCCATAGTTTTGTACATGTTTGGGTGGATTTCAATGGGGAATGTATGTAATAGAGGTCGAAAGTCAGTAAGGAAGGTGCTTACACCAGAAGAAGTAGAAAATAAAAAAGAAAAAAAGAGGGAAGATTCAAGAAATCGTCGGCATTCATTACATGAGCAAATAGTTCTCATTCCCCCTCAACAGATTCCTGACGTAGAGGCTGAGGAAGATAACGCAACATTAAAGGAAGTTGGTTATATGGAAGTTGATATTATTGATCCATTAGTAAACGGACAATCTTGTGAAGAGTTCAATAATTATGTTACTCCCGATGCAAATGTGACTCAACAACAACCATGGTCGGTGGTTCAATCTCCTAATCAAAGTTGTCAGCCTGTAGTGGATGTAAACGTCACTCCAGCATTTCAAACGGCAACAAATTTTGCATCAAAATGAAAGAGAACTCCTAAATGAATACAAGTGGACGAGAGCAGATTGACTTCCATGGAATGTAAGGTGGCTAAACACACTATCCTTTGTCGTTGTTCTCAAATAATGAAACAATAATTTGATAACAAATCCGAAGCCGATAAATGCCAATTGTTTTTATCTTTGCTTACATCCAAAGACACTTAAAAAATATTCAGTAAGAAGAGACAACCTTGATGTAGAGGGACAAATGGAAACATTATGGGCATTTAGCGATAGGTTTCCCCCCAAAGACATGAAGTTAGTCGAAGCAGTGAAGGGCCTAGTGCAAACGTTTTGGCATGATAACACTAGGCCTTCTTCTAACACGAAGAATGTGTTAAAACATTGTAGGGGTTCTAGAAACAATGAACCTCATGTTAAACATTATCTTGACATGACACAAACTCAACTGTTCGAGATGTTTAAAGTTGCCCACGTAGAGCTAAGGCTCGGGCAAAGATCTTTTGAAAAATGAAAGCCTTGGTATGTTAGAATCAATACCATCTGGAACACTTGTTGTTGTAGATACCATATAGATTTTGACCTATATTACCATACATTTGCACATATACGTCGTTTTTTGCATCCTAACCATGTGCAAGAATGCTCAAGTACAGTACCACCAATGTCATCCAGAGATTTCATCCATAGCATAATGTGTCCGAGGCAAGATGGGCAGACACATTACTTAAAACAATGTGTAGACGGTTCTTGCAACAATTGTGGTGGGCTATTATTATGGTCTGATTGCATCCATGAAAGTGAAGATCAAGCATTCGGGAATGCAATTGTTGAGAAGCAGAACTATCAGCATGAGACATATCACCTACATGATGGGAAAGAAAGCAAGAAGATTAAATTGGTGACTTCATAGGTAAATTGTTGAATATTGACATATTAATATTCATGTACACATTTTTTTATGTGGTTTATTGACATATTAATATTCATGTACACATTTTTTTATGTGGTTTATTGACATATTAATATTCATGTACCAGGTGCGAGTATGTGATTTTATTCCAAATTTTTGTGAAAAGATCCAACAGTACATTCAACATGTCGATATGGCACGGTGGCAAGATGAGCAATTCAGAATATGCCGAGACACCTTCCCTCTCGGAACAATACTATCAGTGGTTGACTTTGCAGAAAATTACACCCTACAACCACAAAATGAAATTCAAAGTCAATACTATCACTTAGAGCAGGTGAGCATAATTGTGCATATCACGTATCGACATGGGCAAGATAGCAATGAAGAGAAATGTGTGATACTGAAAGAAAGTCACTTCTACATAAGTGACGACCAAACCCATGACATCCATTACGTGCAACCTTGCTTTAAATTATTCTGTGATTATGTGATAGCTATGGATATAGCATTTTATCGTCATTTCATTTGGTCATATGGTTGTGCTGGACAGTTCAAGAATGCATGTGTATTTGAATGGTTGTGTTTGTTGCACATAAAATACAAGGTGCCACATGTATGGAACTACTTTGAAACTAGTCATGGAAAAGGAGAGCACAATGGTGCTAGTGCATGCATTAAAACTGCCCTTCGAAGGGAAGAAATGAAGTTTACAGGTGCTCGCCTTCGAGATGATGCATCTATAGTCCAATGGTGTGCATATGTCATGGGAGAACAAGCAACAAGGAAACACTTAGTGTGAAGAATATTCTAGGAGGTGACAAATGTGGATCGATCACAAACATATCGGGTAAACACAGTGCATGGAACTCAACAGTTTCATTCAATTAGAAGCTCAGACAACTCAGCCCTACAAATTTGGACAAGATTGAAAGCTTGCTTTTGCAGGTCCTGTAGCATCGGTGAATGGGATGATTGTGAGGATACGGATACCGTTGATACATGGGATCGAGTGACACTTGGCACCAATTTCAACAGGGTTAATGAAATAGACCATTTGGAAGATGATCAGACACATATTTCTACAGATTATGATCACATATCGGATCTCATACAAGCAGGTACATGAGTAGTACCTAAATAAGAAAATGCATTTATGTATTGTTTACTCGACCTATGTAGAATTTAATTTATGTAGAAATTAGAAATGCAAGACCTTATTTACAAAATGTATTGTTAACTCCACCTATTTCCTTTCACAGGTCAGATATATGCAGTGGTTCCCCCAAAAAATGATGAATGGGGTTCTGACTATTGGTTGGCACGTTGCTTAGAGGGGAAACAAACCATTCTCGAACCTGTTGCAGATGATGAAAATATTGAATTCCCAACCAGCTCGATGGTTATAAAAGGGGAGTACTTGACACTTGCGGCACAACAGAAAAGGAAGGGTGGGTATGTATATCAGGATTATAGATTAGGAGCTATTGTATACCACTTCACCAACCTAGTAGTTGGTATAAACATCAAGCTGCGTACATTGGTCACAAAAATAGGTCACATGTACGATACTTGCTACCTCATATAGAGCACGAAAGATTGATGGACACCATCGGCACCAGAGATGATCTGGATGGCCTACTTGTATGAGTGCATTGACAGATGCGTTATTTAACCTTTAAAGTGAATTCTGAAGCACAATTTCAATTATTTAGCCTTACTTTATTCCCAATGTAATAAACCTGAGATTGAAAAATACCATTCACACACATCATATTATTCAGAGGATAATGGACACTATAAACACGATTGTACAACCTCGGGTGAGTTATCTATAAATCATGTTTGCACATTTTCATTGGGTTCTATTTTCTTTCTTATGATGTTACTAATGTCTAGCCTTTTGTGTGCCTAGGATACAAACACCATCTACGGCACATTGGAGACACCAACAAATAGAGTTCAGAAAATAATAAGCTCTCGAGTTGTTGAAATTTACATTTCTTGATGTTTTTAGTTTAATATACATTTAATTACATTTCCATGTACAAACCGGAAACCAACTAGGCTTACATGATCACCAATATCTGCATGCACCAACTAGGCTTTCATGAACACCAATTTGCATGCACCAACTAGGGTTGACAAGGTATGAGATGGAACTAGGGTTTAGTGAGCAATTTGCAAGTTAGGAGAGGGAACTAGAAACACATGATCACCAATACTTGCATGCACCAACTAGGATTTCATGAACAACAATTTACATGCACCAACTAGGGTTGACAAGGTATGAGATGGAACTAGGGTATAGTGAGCAATTTGCAAGTTAGGAGAGGGAACTAGAAACACATGATCACCAATACTTGCATGCACCAACTAGGCTTTCATGAACACCAATTTGCATGCACCAACTAGGGTTGACAAGGTATGAGATGGAACTAGGGTATAGTGAGCAATTTGAAAGTTAGGAGAGGGAACTAGAAACACATGACCACCAATACTTGCATGTACCAACTATGGTTGACAAGGTATGAGATGGAACTAGGGTTTAGTGAGCAATTTGTAAGTTAGGAGAGGGAACTAGAAACACATGATCACCAATACTTGCATGCACCAAATAGGCTTTCATGAACACCAATTTGCATGCACCAACTAGGCTTTCATGAACCCCAACTTGCATGCACCAAATAGGCTTTCATGAACACCAATTTGCATGCACCAACTAGGGTTGACAAGGTATGAGATGGAACTAGGGTTTCGTGAGCAATTTGAAAGTTAGGAGAGGGAACTAGAAACACATGATCACCAATACTTGCATGCACCAACTAGGATTTCATGAACACCAATTTGCATGCACCAACTAGGGTTGACACGGTATGAGATGGAACTAGGGTTTCGTGAGCAATTTGCAAGTTAAGAGAGGGAACTAGAACCACATGATCCCCAATACTTGCATGCTCCAACTAGGGTTGACAAGGTATGAGATGGAACTAGGGTTTCGTGAGCAATTTGCAAGTTAGGAGAGGGAACTAGAAACACATGATCACCAATACTTGCATGCACCAACCAAGATTTCATGAACACCAATTTGCATGCACCAACTAGGGTTGACAAGGTATGAGATGGAACTAGGGTTTCGTGAGCAATTTGCAAGTTAAGAGAGGGAACTAGAAACACATGATCACCAATACTTACATGCACCAACTAGGATTTCATGAACACCAATTTGCATGCACCAACTAGGGTTGACAAGGTATGAGATGGAACTAGGGTTTAGTGAGCAATTTGCAAGTTAGGAGAGGGAACTAGAAACACATGGACATGTACAAATCAGAAACCAACTAGGCTTTCATGAACACCAATTTGCATGCTATCACTAGGGTTGACAAATAATGAGATGTAACTAGGGTTTACTTCAAGCAATTTACAAGTTAAGAGAGGGAACTAGAAACACATGGACATGTACAAATCAGAAACCAACTAGGCTTTCATGAACACCAATTTGCATGCTATCACTAGGGTTGACAAATAATGAGATGGAACTAGGGTTTACTTCAAGCAATTTACAAGTTAAGAGAGGGAACTAGAAACACATGGTCATGTACAAATCGGAAACCAACTAGGCTTTCATGAACACCAATTTGCATGCTATCACTAGGGTTGACAAATAATGAGATGGAACTAGGGTTTAGTGAGCAATTTACAATTTAAGAGAGGGAACTAGAAACACATGGACATGTACAAAATGGAAACCAACCAGGGTTTCATGAACACCAATTTGCGTGCTATCACTAGGGTTGACAAGTTATGACATGGAACTATGGTTTACTTCAAGCAATTTACAAGTTAAGAGAGGGAACTAGAAACACATGGCCATCATTACAAATCAGAAACCAACTAGGCTTTCATGAACACCAATTTGCATGCTATCACTAGGGTTGACAAACAATGAG
Source organism: Pseudotsuga menziesii (assembly GCA_001517045.1). Taxonomy (NCBI): domain Eukaryota; kingdom Viridiplantae; phylum Streptophyta; class Pinopsida; order Pinales; family Pinaceae; genus Pseudotsuga; species Pseudotsuga menziesii. The sequence continues at coordinate 130,296 of LPNX010544177.1, forward strand.
ATGGAACTAGGGTTTACTTCAAGCAATTTACAAGTTAAGAGAGGGAACTAGAAACACATGGCCATGTACAAATAGGAAACCAACTAAGCTTTCATGAACACCAATTTGCTTGCTATCACTAGGGTTAACAAATAATGAGATGGAACTAGGGTTTAGTGAGCAATTTACAAGTTAAGAGAGGAAACTAGAAATTGGAAACCAACTAGGGTTGACAAATAATGAGATGGAACTAGGGTTTAGTGAGCAATTTACAATTTAAGAGAGGGAACTAGAAACACATGGACATGTACAAAATAGAAACCAACTAAGGTTTCATGAACACCAATTTGCATGCTATCACTAGGGTTGACAAGTTATGACATGGAACTATGGTTTAGTGACATCTTTACAAGTTATGAGATGGAACTAGAAACACATGGATGTATATACATATTGATTACCTACTAGGGTTTGTAGGGTATGATGTTAGTATTGTAGGGTATTGTAGGGTATGATGTATGTTAGTATGGTATGATATTAGTATCATAGGGTATTGTAGGGTATGATATGGTATATATTACACATGCATGCATGACTTAGTGTTATGATGTTAATGTATGGTATATTACAATGGTATGGTATGTTAGTATGGTATGGTGTTAGTATGTTATGTTATGGTATGTTATTGTATGTTAGTATGGGATGATGTTAGTGTCATAGGGTAATGTAGGGTATGTTATTTTATGTTAGTGTGGTATGATGTTAGTACCATAGGGTACTGTAGGGTATGATATGGTATATTACACATGCATGCATGACTTAGTGTTATGATGTTAGTGTATGGTATATTATAATGGTATGGTATGTTAGTATGGTATGATGTTAGTATCATAGGGTATTGTAGGGTATGTTGTTGTATGTTAGAATGGTATGATGTTAGTATCATAGGGTATTGTAGGGTATGATATGGTATATATTACACATCCATGCATGACATAGTGTTATAATTGTTAGTGTATGGTATGGTTATGATGTTAAAAAATTGATGAGTCATAAATTCTTCCTTTAAGTTATTGGAAATTCATAAGTTAGCACACATGTGAACCACACATATCATGTTCCAAGATCAAATCAACCATATCATGTTCCAAGATCAAGTCAACCATATATGTATAAATTTGAACCTTGCTTTATATTATATATGTATAAAAATAATGTTACAAAAATTGTCATGCCACATGGCCATAATACAAAATAGTGGATCAAAAAGTACATATGTGTGTATATGAACAAAAAGTTACATCTATATATCCCCCCTATACATTTATTCTACTTATCCCCCCTTTCGCTGCCACTACCAATGTCTTCAGAGAAGTCTAGCTTTCTTTTCCAACTGTTCACTGGTGATCCCCATCGCTGAACAAGAGGGATATGTCGCATCAGTGGAGGTTGCAGAAAAACCAAATTTTGTAAGTTAATTTACCAACCTTTAAAAATTCTATGTACATTTGTTCAAATTCCAAAACCAAACTAACATTTTTACTTACTGTACGTGAGTAAGTAATGGTGGGTCGTGGTGCCTCACTAACAACGACCCTGGCTGGGTTCTCTTCAAGCACCACTTGCTCACTATCAAGCTGCATAAAAAATATATATATGCCAATGTCAACAAATATACATGTACCTTGGGGGGGAAGAGGTGGGTCACCGATTTGGGTCTCTTCAAGCACCAAATCAGAGAAAGCGATACACAAACGTACAAAGAAAGCGATACATAAACATACCTGCTGGCTCGTCAAAGGTGGGTCACCGATTTGGTGCTCTTATGCACTGGTGCCTCACTAGGGGCTTGCATAAAGTAACATATATGTCAATTTTAGATAAAATAGTGAATCAGAGACATATATACTACATGGACGAAAAATGATGTTACCAAAGAAAGCGAAACATACATGTACCTGGTTGGGGGGAAGAGGTGGGTTGACAACAATCTCGCTTTGGTGCTCTTCAAGCACCACTGTCTCAATAGGTTCCTGCATAAAGTAACATATGTCAAAGCGATACATAAACCTACAAAAACGTACAAAGAGAAAGCACCAAATCAGGGAAAGCCATACATAAACGTACAATGAAAGCGATACATAAACTTACCTACTGCCTTGTCAGAGGAGGTGTGTAACCAATGGATCGATTAACTAGGAATGAGAGAAAAGGAATTCTAATTATACTAACGAAGAAGCTCACTTTTTGGACAAGTTCATCAAACTCACGTTCCTACATACAAAAGTATAAAGATACAATTAGACAATTTCAAAAAAATTAAAAAGTACATGTTGAATCATTAAAATCACAATTAAAAGAAAGCGATACATAAACGTACCTGCTGGCTCGTGATAGGTGGGTCATCAATCTGGTGCTCTTCAAGCACCGGTGCCTCAATAGAATCCTGCATAAAATAACATATGTCAAATTCATATAATAAAAAGAATCTTAGACATATATAATACATGGATGAAAACAGTGATGTTTTCAAAGAAAGCGAAACATAAACGTACATGTTGGCTCGTGATAGGTGGTTCATCAATATGGTGCTCTTCAAGCATCGGTGCCTCAATAGAATCCTGCATAAAATAAGATATTCCAAATTCAGATAATAAAAAGAATCTTAGACATATATACTACATGGACAAAAAATGATGTTTTCAAAGAAAGCGAAACATACATGTACCTGGCGAGGGGGAAGAGGTGGGTCGGCAACAACCTCGCGTTGGTGCTCTTCAAGCACCAATGGCTCAATGGTTCCCTGCATAACGTAACATATGTCAATGTCAGATAATACAAAGAAAATGAGACATATACATGATGGATGAAAAATGATTTTTTCAAAGAAAGCGAAACATAATTAAAAGCATATTTAAAATAATACATTTGTTTGGGAATCTACCTCTACATGAGAGGGAATAGGCTGAGATTCAATATACTCATCATGATCACCTTGCATAAAACATGTTGTATCAAAATTAGGATGTATTGAATGTTACAATCTCTACTATAAATATGTAAATAAAGTTGACAAATTAACAAGTATAGTTCTTACCCCTATTGGTGAAGAACCAAACCCATATGCAATAATGATAGTCGCATCAATGTTCTCAACATTGATCGACGGACTATGCGACTCTGGTGTGCCTTGAGACACTAGTTGTATATTTGTTCACATAATTTGTTAGATAATTAAATAGAAATAAATTGCGAAACAATTGAAAATTGTGATATGAAACAAAATATAATATGAAAATAATGAGTTTTACTTACAAATCGAAGTAATCCATCGTCTCGGAAGTCTGAAGCAGGGCCATAGCATATGCCTCCACACGATGTGCAAGGGTGTGGAGTAACATGATGCTCTGAACGCTCTGCATCTCCAACACCAACACCCTGGAAGCCTGAGATATCAAAGTAGTTAACGTGTTTCCCTAGGATGAATTCTGCATACAACTTCCTAAGGAAATAAAATGGGATGTCCCTATTCCCATGAGGGTCTTCATCGAAGACCATATACCAACAATCCATCTAATTGGCCTTTATATTTGGTTCAATGCACCAATCTATGCAAATGTGTGCTCGACTGGTGGGTGGAACCAATCTGATGCTAGGGTCCCGAAATAATGAAAATAATTGGTCTTTTGTAATTTTAAGGTCTTTGATGTCTTTATAACTCAATCCATAGAAGTAGTATTGCCTCCTAGATTCTCTGTATGAGCTAATGTTGTACAGAGCTCCTTGGGCATTGGAAATTGTGTTTGTTATTGTGTCCAATGCATCAGCTAAAGACTATCTCAAATTATCCCCCCTTCTAATAGATGATCTAAGGCACCTCAATGACGCCAAACACGCAATAATCTGTGAGTTTCAATCTTGTTCCCCCTCTGGGTTTGGGTTTGGGTTCATGTTGGGGTTAGGTTCTGGGTTATTAGAGGGTGGGTTTTCCACATTGTCTTATTCATTTCTGTTATCTATTAAGATTTAGACAAAAACAATACAAGTTGTTTTACTTAATCATTCTTTGATTTCATTCGATTTTTTTTATTAAATTTGTTTTAAATAATTAAAAAAACTATGAAATTAAGAAAATCAATAAATAATTGAAGACTAACTGAAATGGATAAGAGAATTTACCTGCCATTGGAGCCTATCCACCTCCAACTCAACCTCCAAAAGCTAAAACACAAATCGCCTCTGCGTTTTTTCACCCACGCACTTTATCGCACTCCCAATGCCTGACTGTGCAAATGATATTTGAGGCACGTGGCCTCTGTTTTGTTTTTTTTTAGTTTTCAATATCGCATATGCGATATATCGTAGGTGCTATATATCGCATATGCTATATATCGCATATGCGATATTGAAAACTAAAAAAAACAAAACATCATATGTGATATATCACATATGCGATATTTAACTTTTACAAAACGCATATGTGATATATCGCATATGCGATACTTCCTTACGAACCTTAGCCTTGTGTTTAGGCTCGGGTTATTCCGAACGTACCATCAATAATGCATATGCATTCTTGAGTTGCACTTCGTAAGTGCGTTTCAGATTTCTCAAGTGGCACTAAGAAGTGGAACCAACTTCATGCGAGTTCCCATGTTCCTTCCACGGACCTTACCAGTTTTATTGTTGTGTTATGCCACTTGTTTCTAACCTCACCATCAAATGAATGATCATCCCTCACTATCATATGAACGATCATCCCTCGATCCACAAGGAAGCTACAATTTATTATATATACTTTATAATACGTTGCAGTTCCTGGACTATGTCACTGGTAAACCAACAACGATAACTCCCACCACGCAAATTCCCTAATTATCGGCTATGCGGGGCATGATATTATTATTTTTTAAATTGAAATATTACATGTCATGTTGTCCATTGGTTGAAATGGTCCAAAAGAGTTGGTAGCCTGTGCGTTTGTAGCTTGCGATGCACTGGAGATGATGACTTTCAGGTTCATTGCTATTCAATGATGCATGTTCACATAATTACCCAGAATTCTTGCGATTTGGTTAACCTGGGTGCTGTGCTACCTAGGTTAATGGTGATTCCCCTTCAAATACAATCAATTTTATTTTCTCTTTGTTCTTGCTCTCGATGCCAGGGTACCATGTCTAAACTTGAAAGATGTGGAAATGGAGGGGCTTGAGTGGTTGAGTCAAGCTTCATTCTCTATGCATTCATTGTGATGCCATAGGTCATTTTCCTGGTGCACTTAGTCCACGAGTTGACGGAGAAGGAATTAGAAGAACTAAGGGAAGGAACCAGTAGAGCACAAAGGCTCGCACACACAGGAGGAGATACACACTCAACTCAATTGTATTAATGAACAAAAGTTGCATATATAGGAAAATAATAAGCTAAGCTATATCCTAGAAATATGGATCAGATCCTACAGCATAGGAATTGTTTAAACAAATAATCCAGATATGGAAAACATAAGCAAATACATTGGTTACATTATATCTAATAGTCTCCCTTAATGTAGAAATGGATTCTTGACAATACCCAGTTTTTGTCTAAGATCCTCAAAATGAATTCTTCCAACTAGTTTAGCAAAAATATCAACAACATTCATACTTGTACTACAATAGATCAATTCAATTTCTTGAGACTCAATCTTTTCTCTGACAAAATGATGCCACATCTCAATATGTTTGGATCTAGCATAATAGACTGGATTGTGTGCCAGCTTAATTGAGCTTTGATTGTCACACCGAATTATGGTAGCTTGTTTTTGTTATGTTTCAACATCTTCAAGAATGCACCTTAACCAAATGGCTTCACAAGTAGCACTGGTTAAAGGTTTATATTCAGCTTCTGTCAATGACAAAGAAACAATTGGTTGTTTCTTACTGCTCCATGACACGACTACCAAACCAATACCAAAATCATATCCAGAAGTGGATTTTCTGTCATTGAGATTTCCTGCCCAATCAAAATTAGGATAACCTGCCAATTGAACATCAGATACAGCAGTATATAAAAGACCAAAATTAATTGTTCATTTTAAGTATCTTTGGACCTGCTTTGCAGCTTTCCAATGTGTTTCACATGGCTTACCAAGAACTGACTAAGAATGCTAACAAAATATGATATAGCTGTCCTTGTAATAGTGAGATAGTTCAGACTACCCACTAGTTGACGATACAAAGTACCATCTTCTTCTTTAGATCCATCATTGTTGTATAATTTGACATTTTGATCCAAAGGAGTTGATACAATTTTGCATTCACTCATTTGAAATCTGTCAAGGATTTCCATTGCATACTTGCTTTGAGTGATGAAATTTTTACCAGATTCTCTCCAAAAAACAATGCCTAGACAATAATGCAAGTCACAAAGGTCTTTAATTTCAAATTCCTGAGACATATTACTTTTAATATGTGTAATTAATTGATATGCTCCACCTATAATGATAATATCATCCACATATATGGATATCAAGCAAACATTTCCCTCTTTATCTTTCTTAAGATATAGGCTTGAAGCATTTTTACTTTTAAGAAACCCTTGTTGTTTGAAGAAGGAATCAATCTTGATATACCACGGACCCTATTTCAGTCCATAGATAGCTTTCTTTAACCTGCACACAAGATGCTCCTGACTTTTCTGCACAAAGCCTTCAGGATGCACTAAATATACTTCCTCTTTTAAATAAACATTTAGAAAAGTAGATTTAACATATAACTGGTGTATTCTCCAGATATGTTTAATAGCTCATGCAACTAGCAATCTAATAGTGTTTAATTTAGCTATCGGTGCATATGTTTCTTCAAATTCAATCCCCTCTTGTTGAGAATAACCCTTTGCAACTAATCTTGCCTTAAATTTGTCAATACAACCATCATCTTTGAGCTTAGATTTGTATAGCCATTTAGATCCTATGGGTACTTTATCTTTGGGTAATTCTACTAATTCCCAAGTTTTATTTCTCATAATAGAATTATATTCCTCATTCATTGAAGTCACCCATTATTCCTTATCTTTGGCTTGTTCATAATTTAATGGTTCTATGACATTCATAACATTAGTCATCGAGGCATAATCTCTAAACTTTACAGGAGGATGAGTTTGTCGATTTTACCTTCTAGGTACTACAATACCTGCTGGAGTTCCATCCATGATTCTTCTGCCTTCTATTGTTTCTTCATCTGAGGTAGTATCACTCATGTTTGATTCTTGTTCCTGAACCTATTATTGTTCTTGCACCTGCTGATGTTCCTGCACTTTTTGAACAATTTTATCTATTTTGACATGCTCATCTGGAATCTGTTCTTCATCGGCATTGTTCATCCTATTAGATATATATGTATTTTCATGAAATACAACATCTCTACTAGCAATAAATTTGTGAAAACTAGGATGAAATAGTTTATATTCTTTATGATCATCACAGTAGCCAACAAAGACACTTTCAATGGATTTTGCATCCAATTTCCTTCTGTCATCTTTAGGTATGTATGCAAAATCCCTAGAACCAAATATTCTTTAATGACTAATTTCAATTTTATAACCATAAAAGACTTCAAAGGGGGTTTGGAGTTGTAATTTCTTTGTTGGACCCATGTTCTTTAAATACACAGTAGTGTTAATTGCTTCAGCTCAAAAACCATTAGAAATTTTTTTACCTTGGATCATGTTGCAAGCACATTCCACCAGTGTTTTGTTTTTCCACTCAGCAACTCCATTTCGCTGAGGTGTATCAGTGACAGTGAACTGCTGTTGGATTCCATTTTCTGTAGAGTATATTTTAAAATCTCCAAAAGTGTACTCACCACCTTGGTCCGATCTGATTATTTTTATGTATTTACATGTCTTCTTTTCAACTTTGATCTTGAATTCCTTGAAGTATTCCAAAACATCGCCTTTTCTTCTTATGAAGTAAGCCCATGTGAACCTAGATCTATCATCAACAAATATCAAAAAATACCAAGCACCACCTAGTGATCTTGTTTGCATAGGTCCACATACATCAATGTGTATTAATTCAAGGATTTCAGTCTGTCTCTTCTCTTCATGGTTAGGAAATTCATTTCTGTGTTTTCCCAAGTGCACATGCAGCACATTCAATATGATCATCTTTGATGACAGGAAGACCTTCAACCATAGACTTTTTCTGTAATAACATGAGATCATTGTGATTGAGGTGTCCATACCTTTGATGCCATAATTCGACATTTGAAATAGCTGAAGATCATGTTAGTGCTTGGTGGTTTCCCTTGATTGCATCCAACTTGTATAATCCACCAAGTCTAGATCTTGTCGCTATAACCCTGTAATGATCTTGGACATCTTTAACATGGCACTTATATTTATCAAATTCTACTTTCATATCATTATCAACGATAGCATAAACATATATTAAGTTATTTTTTATGCCTGGAACATACATCGCATTATGAATCTGTTTAAATTGTCCATCAGTTAGATTTACACTTATTGCTCCATAACCTAGGACCTTATGTGACCTGTTATCACCCTAATAAATGTGTGTGCCATCAGATTTTTCATGATACTCATCATACCAGTCTGTATTATGTTGAAATATTGTAACTTCGAAGAATATTCTATATGTATCTTTTTGTGGTCCCAGATGATCCTACCAGGAGAACCACTTGTATTACTTTGTACCACGATGCTTCTAATCAGAATAACTAATAAGAGTCATGAGGTAGTCCCCTCTAATTATAAAGGTGGGTCATTAGCACCCCAGTGTGTTTACTTGAGCCTACATGTGTAACTCGAGCCTACATGATTAACTCGAGCCTACATGTCAGATGGGTTAATTAAAGTGAACGGATGAATATAAATAGAGGTGTAGCGCTCCTCATTTGGAGCACACACTCTCACTTGTGTAGCGCATTAGTGGAGAAGAGAAGAGTAGCTGGAGAAGGAGGAGGATCAGGCTTTGATCTCCTTGTTGGTTTTACCTTTTATCTTTTTGGGGCATCTACATTGAGGAAGTTTTTGCTGGGTTTTTCCCTTTAGGGTTTTCCCAGGATAAATCTTTGTGTTCCTTGTGTATGGTTGTGCTTGTCTATCTTTCAATGATCCTGTTTATATGCTTTTGTTATGAAAATGAACTGAAATACTGATGTCTTAGCTGAGCATATGAAAATTCAACATGGTATCAGAGCCACCCTGAAAGAAGACATTGTGTAGCTATAGAATCTAGGGATTCTTAATTTTTGGTTCTCTCTCCACAATCGATCAGCAAAAGAAGGCTAGGCTGACTTTCCATTGAAGGGCGCATCTTTCTGTCGAAGCGGAATTTGATTCCGAGCATTTTCAGTTTTCGGTGCGGGAAATTAGGGCTTCTTGTAGAAGAATCATTTTTGAGTGAGCCTGACATAGGATTTATCTCCTCATCAAAATCTAATTTCAGAGACCTGGATCAATATTTTTGGTTGGGTGAAACTCCGGGAAAGTCAAACCCTAGTTTGATCTCGAGCTAGAAAAACCCTAAATACTAAAACTGCTAAGTTTTGGTACATTCACTATATCCCTAGATTGGAAAAGGTTCAGGAGCTAAAAATTGTAGAGGCAGAATATAAAATCTAGATGTACACCGTGTCCAAAATTTAGCCTCCGGTTCGCTATATTCTGGGAGATATGATCCCTCCAAGTTAGGTTCCAGCCTCTTCTAGAATTCATCCCTAAACAAGACACCTGGGGAGAATTGCTATAGCTTGGGCTACAAAGGTCCAAATGGAATTCCTGAAGATGTTCCAGAAAGGGAATGGAATTTAATTTCTATGGTTTGAATTTTAGACCTAGAAGATGAAACAGTGACATGTGGAAGTCCGTACAACTTTGCTGTTCTAAACAGTCCTATAACGGGTCACCTTGGGAAAAGGATCATAAATCCCAATTGGTGAAACCAATTCTGATGAAACCTGTGATGTTGGATCAGGGACATGCGAGGTTACCTCAGTGAGAAATATCATATAGGACCAGTAATTTTGGAGATATCATAGAAACAGTGACAGGCATTTCTGCAGAAGAAATTGGAAAACTAGGGCTTCCTGTTCCGGGAGCTTCCCTCCACTGTTTTTAGAAAAGGAGTACATTGTACAGCTCCATTTGAAGAGATCTATCTTTCTATCCAATCAGATATGAAATATTCCAAGTTTTGAAAATTAGGGTTCTATGAAAAACCCTAGATCAGCCAGCTCCGGAAGCAAGACGGACACCTCAAATCGGTAAGATCTAATCTTTTGCTATTTGCATTTGAGGTTCTCATTTCAAAGTGATCTATCGCATCAGCTTGATGATAAGCTTGGTGAAGTTGACAACTTCCAAGCATGGAAGTATTTGATCTCTCTGAATAAAATGAATTGGACACCTACATGAGTAGAGAGGTTCCAATTCTAGAGGGAGATGAGCCTCAAAGCCTTACACCAAAAGAACTTGGTCAAGGCCAAGAAGATCATTGTTGATTCAATCACGAATCAACTTGTACCACAAGTGTCTTCCCTAAAGACACCAAAAGAGATGTTTGATTCCTTGACCAAGCTATTTGAAGGAAAGAACATACATCAGAAGATGACCTTAAGAAACAGATAAAATAAGAAGTGAAGAATGCAGAAGTAGTGATAGCCACCTTGAATGGCCTCCCAGGATCATGGGATTCATTCATGCAAGGAATGTGTGCTAGAAGGAAGTGATTAATTTCAGTTGACTTAGAGAAGAAGAATATGGGAGCAATTGAAGATCAAGCTCTCACCATTCAAAGTAGATCCCTCAAGCAATGAGGAATGTGAAGAACTCAATTCTTGAAGAACCTCTTATCCATCTTATCATTTGGATAAGAATGATGTCATGACTGAAGAAGATGATGAAGTAGAAGGATCAAGAAGGAGTCTACCCACAAAACGAATAAAAGATAAGTATTCAATTGTCATTGCATGATATATTTTTTTTATGCATTTGATTATATTTAGTTGATGTGTTATGCATGATAGATTGTTTGCATTAATGACTGTATACAACTAATATTCATGTGATGGGTAAGTAGCTCATGGTGTTGTACAACTCTCCATTGCTACTTATCAAACCTCTTTGCTGACATATTGGATTAGTGCACAATCTCAATGATGTCATGGTAGAGATGGAAGGAATCTAGAAAGTTTCTGTAAGATATGGATGAATGTTGTATTGGCTAAACAGTTGCATGATGCACAAGAATTTGTTGTTATGCATATGTTTTATGAAATAGTTCTAACCATGAAACTGGTGCATTTGAATTGTAGGAAAGGTCCTGTACAACTGCCTACAAGAAAAGAAGGATGATACTTGTTCCAAAGAACAAGTGATGACAATTCAAGATTCACTCCAATAAACATGAATCTAAAGCTCCCAGGGCCAGAGACACCATTACGGAAGAAAGAGCTTCAGAGAGCGGTAGATCCACCTCGAAGGATGAAGACCACCATGGGTACGAGAGATAACTCAAGATGAAGAAAAGAATGCTATGAAAGAAGCTATGATCAAAGAATAACAGCTGATCATGGGGAATGATGTGTATGATATGATTTCGAGACATAAAGGGAAGTACGTAGTATCTTCTATATGGATCTACAAGAACAAGTGTACAAAGAAAGGTTCGTGATTTGCCTCAAAAAGAATAGACTATGACATGACATACTCTATTGACCAGTATATATCAAGCATAGAACCACCTGTACAGAATGAAGAGGGAAGATGATACTCCACTTCAGGGGGAGTGACTACAGAAGACATCTGAGTTCAACATGGTACGACATGATGGACAGCTTCCTGATGGATCGAGACTTTACCAAGAGTAAAGCGGGTTCCAACCTTCAAGGTTGAATGCAGAAGACTAGGATATGTTGATGACCTGATAAGACGAACTCATGGAAGATGTTATGATGAAAGAATACTAGAATAATGTATGGGATATAGTTCCCAAACCAGAAGGAAAGAGTATTGTATCCTCCAAATGGATATACAAAATAAAGCATGCAGCTGACGGAAGTATTGAGAAGTATAAAGCAAGATTTGAGGGCAGAGGTTTCTCTCAGAAAGAGGGAATTGATTATGAAGAGACTTTTTCCCCAGTAGCACAATATACTTCGATTAGAACTATCATGGCACTTACATCCATGATGAAGTGGGACTTACACCAGCTGGATGTGAAAACATCTTTTATGAATGGTGTGATCGAAGAAGAAGTATACATCAAATAGTCATGAGGATTTGAAGTTGAAGATAGATGGAATCACATATGGAAGTTGAAGAAGGCCCTCTATGGCCTGAAGCAAGCTCCCAGAGCTTGGTATGGAAGAATAGATAGTTTCTTGTAAATTATGGGCTTTACCAAGAGTAAAAGCTGATCCTAACCTTTACCTCAAGGTTATAGAAGATGAACCTGTCATCTTGTTATTATATGTGGATGACTTATTCTTGACAGGGAATGAGAAACAAATTATGGAAAGCAAGAAGAAACTAGCAGAAGAATTTGAGATGAAAGACCTTGGGTTAATGCATTATTTCCTAGGTCTGGAAGTATGGCAAAGTTCAGAAGGAATCTTTCTCAACCAGGGAAAGTATGCGGTAGAGATTTTAAGAGATTCCATATGTTGGAATGCAAAGCCATGGCCACACCCATGGATTCCAACCTGAAGTTGTTAGATAATGACTCATCATAGTTAGTGGATGTGATTCAATACAAACAGATTATTGGGTCATTGATGTACTTAACAAATACCAAACCAGACATTTGTTTTGTTGTGAACACCTTAAGTCAATATCTTGTTCAACCAAGACGGGTTCACCTAGTAGCTGCAAAACATGTGATGAGACATCTGAAAGGGACTATAGACTTTGGTCTATACTATGATGGTAGCCATGAGTATAGATTGTATGGCTCCACAGATGCAGATTGGACTGGAAGTATCTCAGACAGGAAAAGCACATCAGGTAGATGCTTTTCTTTGGGGTCTACTATGAGTTCATGGTTTAGCAGGAAACATTCCAGTGTTTCTCTTAGCACGGCTGAAGTAGAATACATAGCAGATTTCTCTGCTAAGTTGTGAAGCCATATGGCTTCGGAAGCTGATATCAGATCTCTTTGACCTGAAGATGGATACTACAATGATTCTATGTGATAACCAAAGTTGTGATGACAGAGAACCCTGTGTTCCGTTGTAACACATAGAAATATGGTATTTCTACATACGAGATAAGATGCAAATGATGATGTTTCAGTATTCCCATACTAAATATATAGATGATGTTTCAGTATTTACATACTGTAGATGCATATGATTGTGATTCTGTATTTCTATACTGAATATAGAGATGATGATGCTTTCATTATTTCTATACTGAAGATATAGATGATGATGCTTTCAGTATTCACATACTGGAGATACAGATGGTGATAGTTCAGTATTCACATACTGAAGATGTAGATGATGATGGTTTAGATGATGATGTGCTGACGAAGCCTCTGTCTCGAGTAAAAACACTTTCAACACAAGCTTGGTGTTGTTCAGAAAGACCTTCCTCGAAAGGAAGAGTAGTGATGTTGAAGAGGGATTGTATCATCCCAAGACATTTGTCTAGAAGTGATCCGGTGACCTCGGTCCTCGAGAATGAAGAGGGATTGTATCATCTTGGTACATCTGTCCAGAATAGATCCAGTGAATTTGGTCCTCAAGAATGTAGTGGGATTGCATCATCCTTGAACTTCGGTTCAGAAAGGTATCTGGAGGCTTCGGTCCCCGAGAATGTGGCAGGATTGCATTATCCTTGAACTTCGATTCAGAAATGTATCCGAAGGCTTCGGTCCCCGAGAATGTGGAAGGATTGCATCATCCTTGAACTTCAGTTCAGAAAGGTATCTGAAGGCTTCGGTCCCCGAGAATGTGGCAGGATTGCATCATCCTTGAACTTCGGTTCAGAAAGGTATCCAGAGGCTTCGGTCCCCAAGAATGTGGCAGGATTGCATCATCCTTGAACTTCAGTTCAGAAAGGTATCCGTAGGCTTCAGCCCCCGAGAATGTGGTAGGATTGCATCATCCTTGGACCTAGTCCTAAAGTGATAGGGATTGATTATCCTGTAATCAATACGGTGACTTCGGTTGTCGAGAATGCGGTAGGATTGCATCTTCCTTGGACCTAGTCCTAAAGTGATAGGGACTGATTATCCCATAATCAATCCGATGACTTCGGTTGTCGAGAATGTGATAGGGTTGTATCATCCCTGGACTTAGGTCCAAAAGTGATCCGACAACTTTCGTCTTCGTGTTGTGGATTGCAGGTTGTTGCTGATGATGATGATGTACTGATCAAAAGATCAGAGTATGATGATGATGACGTACTGATCAAAAGATCAGAGTATGATGATGTTGTTGTTCAAAAGATCAGAATATGATGATGATGATGTTGCTGATCGAAAGGTCAAAGAGCTGAAGATGATGTTGTTGATCGAAAGGTCAAAGTGCTAAAGATGATGTTGTTGATTGAAAGGTCAAAGTGCTGAAGATGTTGCTGCTGATCGAAAGGTCAAAGATGTTGCTGTTCGAAGTGGTCAAAGTGTTGATGTTGCTGAAGACTGAAGATTGAATATGAAGACTACATGATGTTGAAAAGCTTCCAATGATTTATAGATGTGTTACCCTGATGATGTTGATGATGTCCTCTATCTCTCTCCCATTATTGTTGTTGTTGATGTTGTTGTAGAATACCCTTCTCATTAAGGGGGAGTGTAGAAATATTGTAACTTCGAAGAATATTCTATATGTATCTTTTTGTGGTCCCCGATGGTCCTACCGGGAGAACCACTTGTATTACTTTGTACCCCGATGCTTCTAATCAGAAGAACTAATAAGAGTCATGAGGTAGTCCCCTCTAATTGTAAAGGTGGGTCATTAACACCCCAGTGTGGTTACTTGAGCCTACATGTGTAACTCGAGCCTACATGACTAACTTGAGCATACATGTCGGATGGGTTAATTAAAGTGAACGGATGAATATAAGTAAAGGTGTAGCGCTCCTCATTTGGAGCACACACTCTCACTTGTGTAGCGCATTAGTGGAGAAGAGAAGAGTAGTTGGAGAAGGAGGAGGATCAGGCTTTGATCTCCTTATTGGTTTTACCTTTTATCTTTTTGGGGCATCTATATTGAGGAAGCTTTTGTTGGGTTTTTCCCTTTAGGGTTTTCCCAGGATAAATCTTTGTGTTCCTTGTGTATGGTTGTGCTTGTCTATCTTTCAATGATCCTGTTTATATGCTTTTGTTATGAAAATGAAATGAAATACTGATGTCTTAGCTAAGCATATGAAAATTCAACATATTACAGGACATATGGGCAGAAGCACCCAAGTCTATAAACCATGCATTTTTGTCATCTGTTTCAGCAGATAAAGCATGTTCAGATATAAACAGTCTTAGATTCCTGAATCCAGTGACATCAGGAGTGTCTTTTCTTATATAGTTTCCATTATGTTTTGTGTATCTGTTATTGGAATCATTGTTTATCTTCTTAAAACAATCTATAGCTATATGACCTGATTTGCCACAATGATGGAAAACAACATCTCTATTAGCATTAGAGTCATTGTGTGGCATACCTATATGTCTTGTACGAAACTTGTCTTTATGTCTGTTCCATTGATTTCCTCTGTGTGAATGTCTGCTTTTTGCCATCAGTGTCTGATCTGTAGTCTGAGATTCCAGCTCATAAATCTTCATTCTCTCTTCTTCTTGTATAAGTATTATGTTGATCTCTGTAATGTAGGAGGGGTCTGTCTTGATGCAAGTGCTAAGATGAATACTTTATAATATGGCAATAAACCTTTTAATGTAATAGACACCATATCAGTGCCAGACACTTCTTTGCCAATTTCACCTAGATTATCTCATAAATATTTTATGGGGGAGAGATATTTATTTATGGATTCGTTCACTTCCATCTTAATAGACAATAATTTAGTCTTTAGAAATAGAATTCTATTTGAATCTAACGTCTCATACAAACCTTTGAGTTTGTCCCATGTATCTTTGGGCGTCTTGCAATTTTTGATATGAGGTATAATATTGTCTTTTACAGACATATGAATCAATACCTTTGCTTGGAATTCCGTCGTATTCCAATCTGAGATTGGCAAAGGATATGAGGGCTTCTGTTCATCCCCTTTCACAATCGGCCACAAACTGAGAGCTTCAAGTACAGTGATTAATTTAATTTCCAATTTACATAATTCACTCCATTCAATTTTGATGATTCAGTTATATATAAATCGGCAAGAGACATGTCTGTTAGTTTAAAATAGTTGACTAGCAATCAAATTTAACCGGAAATCTAAAGAATAATACTGGCTCACCTCCTAACAAACTGCTGACAAACAGCTCGACACTCGTTGCATGTGCTAGATTTGGCGCCGGCCAAAATTTGTATAAGTGAGGGCCTCTCTAGCGCTCTTTTCTTCTTGTTGATGGGCATTGTCAGTGCACTGACCTCTTCTAGAGTCAGCGCCACTGGTGCTCTGTTATCTATTATGAGAAGTGTCGGCACATTATGGAGAGAAAACGTGGAGAGAGAAAAAAATTCTCTCGATTGGGCAACGATTTTCAGTAGACCTTGGCTTGAATCTCAACAGCCACACCAATTTATCAGCGGTGTTATAGCCCAAAATGACACATCTCTGCCTGTGACCACTTTCTCATTGTTTCATGAAAGTCATTGAAAGTCACTGAAAAAACACCTATATTGGAGGACCCATATCTTGAGTTCTGTAACTCCGTTTGACCTCATTTCTGCGCCGTATTTCAGTTAGCTAAAACTTTTCTGAAGACACCAAAGTCTGAAAATGCCCAGAAATACCCTAAAAATGTGTTTTTTGTCCATTCGCGATTTTCCTTAAGGAAAACCCACGAATGTGCCTTTTAGCATTTAAAACATTAAAACA
>LPNX010544180.1:0-76111 GCA_001517045.1 Pseudotsuga menziesii
CCAAATCTAGATTCCCCATACACAACAGTCTGTGAGAAGGGGGCATCAAGTCAAATAAAAAATGAAATGGGTTCAGATGAACTTACTGCTCTGAAATCCACCATAGATTCCGAAAAAGAATACCAATGGAACGAGCATGGATAGTAGCACCAAACCCACAACTGCAACTCCAAATTTCCTCCATCCCTTCTTCATAGACATAATTTCCTTACGAAAACGCTAATCACCGGGTGCTATTTTCCCTCCTTGCCTGCACCATTAGATCTAGAGGTTTAATGCCCACAAACTCATGAGTGGGTGAACAGAAATTTATCACAGGCAGTGGTACACCCAAATCAGCAAAAGACATTCTATCCTGGAAATTGCAATTCGCTCGAAATCCAGTACTGTGGTTAATTTGAGCAAACTGTGCATACAATATCAATATGTGTGGGGAAAGCTATGGATCTATACGACCCCTGGCTCTGCAGTGAGTTGAGCTGTGCAATCTGTGTTTCCATTAGGAAGGCCAAACAGGAAGCCTTCTCACGGTATTATGCTAAAATGTGAATCCTTGGCGGGTATGGCATTTGTAGGTTCCGAATGTGACTTTTGGTTCCGTGCTCACGCCCTATGTGACTTTTGACTTGTGATGAGTTATGTAATGGAATATCCACAATACTTTACATATCAAACAACCCTAAGTTAAGGATCTTGATTACTCCTCCCAAAGAGCCTCCTCTTATGGTATGGATACGAGGTTCACTCTCCTCCACCCTTTTGGAACTCTTATGACAACTTAGATGTTGATAATTCTCAAAGGAAACCAAATGTTTGGACTTTTCATTATTGTTTACACACCTCTTAAAGATCTTATTGACTTCAAATATGTTTAACTCCCTTTGTGGATTCATAAACGGTTTAGAAGATGCTAACATGGAATCCATCACCATACCAATCTTAGTCAAGGTGGTGACCTAGAATATTAGGGGTCGATTGGACCCTTATGGAAAATATATAGTTAGAAGAATAAGAACCATGTTTCATGCTTTGGACATTTGTTACTATGATTTTCTGACGAGCATGTCCTTACCCATTATGGGAGTATTACAATGAATGTAATTGGATTACGACACTCTAAAAGGATCCATTTTATAAAGAAGCCACATATGGGGGGTTATCTATTCTACTATATTCACCTAATATTTTCAATACTTGGACCCAACTGCATGAAATCATTTGATTGCATGAGTGAGATGGCCCACAAGGAGAAAAACATGTTTGTAAGGGATTTGAACCTCGGTAGAGGGCATTGAACACCTCCTCTTTACTAAATAGATTTGGACATTTTTTGTTTATATGAAGTTAAGACGGTGTCGTCGCTATAGCGACGGTCAAGCATGGATACAGCGACGTCAAAGGCTTTAGGCGTGGATACAGCGACGGCTAAGAGTCCCGGCATGGATACAGCGACGCCTCGTTCCTTTTACATCAGATTTTACATGCAAAAAGTAAGAAACGTGGAAAACCTCCGTGGCAAAATTGATCACTTGTACTAGTGACAAGACTCCAGTGTGTATGCTTTGCACTTGGCTGCGGTTCATTCGATCAGTCAAGCTGTATCAAAATCACTTGAGTGACTAGTATAATTATGACTCACTCTCCCAAATTAACAAACAAAAGGTGAAAATCCAACACCTAGATCGAACCATCACAGTGGCAAAATACCCAAAGGAAGTGGGAACTTCTGAAAAGTGACCTCGGGGCGTCGATCTCTGTCACACCATAATGGGTGCGTTATGAACAATAGCCCTAGAGAATCCATTTCAACCCACATATTCCTTGTGGGTAGCCGTGAAGGTTTAGTTTTGGACATACTCCAAGTACTCTCGGGTATATCTGGAGTCCCCCCTTCGCTTAATTGTAATCAACTCACACCTCAAATTTAACTTAAAACGTACCAAGAGGGAATCGCAAAACATTCAATCCAAGAACATGCAAGTACATTGATCTTATTTTTTGACTCCATTCTAAGGCACTGGTTATTTTCTTGATTTATATATCTATTGTCTCAGCATTGTGCTTTCGTGTGTTCATTTTTGTATCTTGCCATCTTTGATTATCTATAGTTAAATCTCAAACTCCTAAGTAACTCATTTAGTTTAACATCACTATACTAAGTAATTATCCTAGTAACTTAATAGGGTCCACCCCCCTTGGCTTCATTAGGAGTTGAGCCTAAACAGAGGAGTCAAGAACAAGGTGACAGCCTTGACTCGAGACTTGCCCCCAAGGACACACCGAGTGGCTTGAAGATTTCTGCCATGTGACCTAGGTGTGTGAAAGGTGGCAACAAGACTATACTCCTTTACATAAATTATATATACCTATTCACACGTGCTATACATTAGCAGTTATTCCAAAGGAAAAAAGAGAAATAACATGTCAATCTTGGGTGTGTTGATTCATGGAATGATTAGGTATAAGTGAGATAAAAGATATTTTTCCACATAAAAAAATATATAGTTTTTATGTTAATATAACTTGTATTTTCTATAAAAAGAAATTGTATAACATAAGAAACAACTAGCTCTATCAACTTAGATTTCCTGATATTTTTTGTGAAAAATGCAAACACGTCTCCATAGGACCCCTAGTGTTTTGGCTACTTGATTTTTCATGATTTGGGAGAGTGAAAATAACAAATATTCACATGAGAGTTTTATAAATTCTAAAGAGTCATATCCAAGTAAACATATTTCCAATGCAATGTGTGCACTTCTATCCATAGAGATTTAATTAAAACCAAATTAATGGTTAATAAATCAATCCAATGAACATACATCATCGAATACTTGCCAACTCGGTTTGTCTTTTTGCTTCTCTATGGCTGTCTTGCTGAGAACTCGTGGAAAAATGCACAGGTTGTGATGCATCCTACTTGTTGATATTGTTTATATGAATCAATTAGGGATATTAGCAAAAAATAGAAACTTAACCTACTATTGAACATGTCAATTGGAAACAATGTAATCAGGACAAAGTCATGCAGCTAAAGATTTGCACATCCTTGTGTCAATTGAAGCAGTTTTATTAGGATTCACCTTGGTTTGTTCAGGTTTGGGTTTAGAATGGCTATGAGAATAGAAATTTATCTCATTTATCAGAGCCATAAGTCCTTGCTCATGTTCCCTAAAGTAGGTCACAGACTATAATGAATGTTTCTTTGGTGTTAAATTCATCAACAACTTGTTAGTCTCTCTATTATGTATGATGAATTTGTGGAAATGGTTGCATTAGTTTCATTAGTCCTTAGTGCACCTTCCCAGGTCCCTGTTACTCCGTGGGTACCTTTGATACCCAGGCAAGCAAGACTTTTTGAAAATGGAGCTAACAATGCTTGGTGCTAGGATTAGAGAAAGGATTGGATCACCTATGGCTGCATGGTTTGATCGTGTTGCTAAAGGGTTCCTTCCTAGCCTTTGTCTTGCTACTCGCCCTGCAGTTTGTGCAGGGAGCTCCAATTGAGTGTTCCATTTCCACACAGAATTGTTTTGATGTGTACATATTTATCTCACTTATGTTGGAAGTGATTTGTATGTTTCTTTGGATTACTATAGCATTGAGCAAGACAGGTGCAACTCTGTGGATGTCAAAATAATTTATTGTCATTACTATTCATGGGTTGTTTTCTGAGCATTTGTTATCTCCTTTCCTTGCCTATATAGAGCAAGTGATAGCTGTGAGTTCTGGAAAGCAGACTCTGTTTCCTTTATTGGATATAAAATCCCAAAGAAAAGGATTCAAGACACAACATGGATCGGGAAGAAAAAGAGGAAATTGGACATCTCGGTATTATAAAAACATGTGCATTGTGCAAAGATTTCAATCGCTTTATTCAAGCTTTAAAAGAGGTTTATGCCAGGTAATGGACAGACTTGATCTAAAATATGGATTGAAGTTGCTTGTATTTGTTAAAGGTTTTGAACAGGAGGATTATCTTTTGGAATAGTTCCAAGTTTTATAAAAACAGAATCCTTTTGAAGGTTCTATGGCTTCAGGTTTTCAAAGACTTGGAAAAGTTTGGATTCTTAAATAAGAAATCAAGAGTTACTCCTAAAGACAGATGATCCGGGTACCATGCATCATCAATGACAGAAAAGACACTTTTGTTCAACTATTTGCAAACACAAACTGACAAGTATCAGGAATATTCTAGTAAAAATTTGAAAGACAGCTGAAATTCATGGCATTGAAATTGTATGAGCAGATTAGTGCTAGGATAATCGTTGTTCTAGCTAATCTAAGGTTAGGAACCATTAAATTATTGTTGGTTCATAGCAGTGAAAACACCAAGTCTATAATCTTAAAAAAATATGAGTAGATTCTCTCAAGCTTGAGACATGTTCACCTTTCTTCGCTCCCCTCCCCACAATGAGGAAACATAGATTCTCTTCTTCATCCCACATAACTAGCTTATCACTTTCTCCTATCATCTAGACATGAGGTGCATAGCTCTCTTATTCAACACCAACACAAACTTCTAGCATTTGAGGCCCCTCATCTGTCCGATCAGGGGATAAACAAATCACTTCACTTTTCCACTGTATCCATGAGACGTTGTGAGTAGGCACTCTCACATAAGAATGGGAAAACTACAACATAGCGGTCAATCAATAAATGCATTATCCATTAAGTAACCTTTGTTTTAATTGACTTGGCCAAGGAGGGTGATCTTGATAGAAAACATTACCTCATAGACTTGGTTTTCCTTGCGCAGATCAGTATATTACCAAAATATTCCTCTCTTCCATGGCCTTGGATGGTAGCATAGACATATTGTAGTCTTGATCTCACCTCTTAGATATTCCATTGTTTGATGGTAAGTCAACAAGGTAACGACATAAACATCAAAAGTCACTGAGAATGGCATGTCTTCTTATATTGACAAATGACAGTTTGAAAGCTGGGCATATGTTGATTCAAGTTTCTGTCAATGCAAATTCCAACATGCTTGTGGCTAATTGCTCATGGCTCTTCCACTATTCTTTCTAGGTTCCAACCATTTATGCAAATCACCATATTAATAGCTGACCTAAGAACTTTAGTCTCTTCAATATCCTTTCTCTCAAACCTGACAACACCATATACACCTAGACCATCATTCTAGTATTAACAATATCAAGTGGTTGTGGATGACCATAAAATTACCATTACTTATTTGTAAAGATATCACATGTAAATGGATAAACAATGAAAATACCTCATAATAGCTGACCATAGAAGAAACCGCATGTGATTAGGTAGTTTCAGACAAATCTGATCAACAACGTTAACTGCCATCAACCTTAGGTTGCCTTTATAGATAAAATATCAAGAAGGTCTGGTGACAATATAATTGAATAGGTTCTCTCTGGTTTACTGGTATCAATTAAGTACCTATTTTATCTTCCCATTCTTGGTGCCAACTAACTAACCTTGCAAGACACTGCATAGAAAAACCACTTATTGGTGTAGTGATAACCTTTCTCATATTGGCCACATTTCTTTTCCAATGATATCCGTAGCCTAGGGTTCTTTCTCCAATCTAATGAAAACTATACTCCTAGATTCTTTGCATTCTGGGTCTAAGAAACACCACACCCTAGGCTACTTCACATCTCTTCACCCACTTTTAGGGTCAACCTTTGTGTTTTTATATGCGTACTTCATATCCATACAGTTGGGTTTTTTACACATACTTCATATCCATACAATTGGGTTTTTTACATACTTCCTATTCATGGGTTGTTTTATGAGCTTTTGCTATCTCCTTGCCTTGCCTATATAGAGCAAGCGATAGCTATGAGTTATGGAAGTAGACTTTGTTTCCTTTATTGGATAGAAAATCCCAGAGAAAATGATTGAAGACACATCATGGATCAGGAAGAAAAAGAGGAAATTGGACAACTCGGTATTATAAAAACTTGTGCATTGTGCAAAGGTTTAAATCGTTGTATTCAAGCTTTAAAAGAGTTTCATGCCAGGTAATGGACAGACTTGATCTAAAATATGGATTTAAGTTGCTTGCATTTGTTAAAGGTTTTGAATAGGATGATTCTTCTTCTGGAATAGTTCCAAGTTTTCTATAGACAAAAGCATTCTAAAGGTTCTATGGCTTCAGGTTTTCAAAGACTTGGCAAAGTTCAGATTCTTAAATAAGAAATCAAGAGTTATTTCTATAGACAGATGATCTGGGCACCATGCATCATCAATGACAACAAAGACACTTTTGTTCAACTATTTGCAAACACAAATTGTCATGTATCAAAAATATTCTAGTTAAAATTTTAATGACAGTTGTAATTCAAGGCAGTGAAATTGTATAAGTAGATTAGTGCTACAATAATCGTTGTTCTAGCTAATCTAAGGTTAGGAACCATTAAATTATTGTTGGTTCAGAGCAGTGAAAACACCAATTCCGCGGTCTAAAACAAATGTGAGAAGATTCTCTCAAGCTTGAGACATGTTCACCTTTCTTCACCCCACTTCCCACAATGAGGAAACATAGATTCTCTTCAGCAGCCCACATAACTAGCTTATTTCTTTCTCCTATCATCTAGACATGATGTGCATAGCTCTGTTATTCAACACCAACACAAACTTCTAACATTTGAGGTCCCTTAGCTGTCTGATCACGGGATAAACAAATAACTTCACTTTTCCACTGTATCCATGAGACATTGTGAGTAGGAACTGTCACATAAGAATGAGCAAACTACAACATAGCGGTCAATCAAGAAATGCATTATCTGTTAAGTAACCCATTTTTGAATTGACTTGTCCAAGGAGGGTGATCTTGATAGCAAACATTACCTCATGGACTTGGTTTTCCTTGCGCAGATCAGTATATTACCAAAATATTCCTTTCTTCCATGGCCTTGGATGGTAGTATAGACATATTGTAGCCTTGATATCACCTCTTAGATATTCCATTGTTTGATGGTAAGTCAACAAGGTAATGACATAAACATCAAAAGTCACTGAGAATGGCATGTCTTCTTATATTGAAAACGACAGTTTGAAAGTTGGGCATATGTTGATTCAAGTTTCTGTCAATGAAAATTCCAACATGTTTGTGGATAATTGCTCATGGCTCTTCCACTATTGTTTCTAGGTTCCAACCATTTCTGTAAATACCATATTAATAGCTGACCTAATAACTTTAGTCTCTTCCATCTCCTTTCTCTCAACCCTGACAACACCATCATACACACCTAGACCATCATGCTAGTATTAGCAATATCAAGTGGTTGTGGAAGGCCATAAATTCACCATTACTTATTTGTAAAGATATGACATGTTAATGGATAAACACTGAAAATAGCTCATAATGGGTGACCATAGAAGAAACCGCCTGTGATCAGGTAGCTTCAGACAAGTCTAATCAACAATGTTAACTGCCATCAACCTTAGATTCCCTTTATTGATAAACCATCAAGCAGGTTTGGTGACAATATAATTGAATAGGTTCTCTCCGGTTTACTAGTATCAATTAAGTACCTATTTGATCTTCCCATTCTTGGTTCCAACTAACTAACCTTGCACGACACTGCATATACAAACCACTTATTGGTGTAGTGATAACCTTTCTCATACTGGCCACATTTCTTTTCCAATGATATTCGTAGTCTAGGGTGCTTTCTCCAATCTAATGAAAACTATACTCCTAGATTCTTTGCACCCTAGGTATAAGAAACACCACACCCTAAGCTACTTCACATCTCTTCACCCACTTTTAGGGTCATCCTTTGTGTTTTTTTACGCATACTTCCTATCCATACAGTTGGGTTTTTTACGCATACTTCCTATTCATGGGTTGTTTTCTGAGCATTTTTTATCTCCTTGTGTTTCCTATATAGAGCAAGCGATAGCTGTGAGTTCTGAAAAGCAGACTATGTTTCCTTTATTGGATAGAAAAGCCTAGAGAAAAGGATTCAAGACACAACATGGACCAGGAAGAAAAAGATTAAATTAGATAGCTGGTATTATAAAAACATGTCCATTGTGCAAAGGTTTTAATCACTGTGCCATTAAACTGACGTACAAAGTACAATCCTAAGAACCTTTGGCACTTTTCCTTAACCCAGATTCTATAAATGATAAATATTTCAAGCGCAACAAAATTTTGAATAGAAAAGTTTTCCTCAATTTAGATTAAGTAAATGATAAACATGTTTGGGACAACAAAATATTGAACTGGATTCATAGACAAAGCTAATATGGTTGCAAATGAATTGGCCAATATGGGTTTTAAAAGTAATACCCATGGTGCGGTATATAAATAGTTGAAGGATTGTGGCCATAAGAAGTTCCTGAGAATTATCAGAGACAGTCTAATTGATTTGATAAGAAGTGATAAAAATTCATCTTTGAACCATGTTAATCATGCCATTGGATGTCAAAATAATTTATTGTCATTATGATGTGTACGAGGCATCTTGGCATCTGATTCAGACCCTGCCAAAGAACCAAGTTCAAAATAAAATATGTTATGCATCTATGCATGCTATTTCAATTACAGTGAAGGCAGTCCATGTTTTAATTTTCTTTCCCCAATTTTATGTATTAAATTGGTTGTCAGTATATGTGAATGAACTATAACAATAATATGATTTTCAAGTCCCTAGACGTGTCAATCCTTTGTAAATAGAAGCCATTGTTATCTCTGTATCTCATATGTATGTTGATGAATCTCTGAGGCCACCATTTCCTGAAACATAGACCTGAGTATATGATTATGTATTTTTCTCTATTTAAGTTGATACAAAATTCTTTACATACGACCTAAAAAAAGTGAACAGTTGAAAATGCAAATTACTAAATTATCAACAACTTTATTGGGATTTTAGATGAAGAGAATGGCTTAGTCATCAGATGTTTTGAATAAAAGTTAAAACTGTGCCTACCAGCATCTCAAGATAGAATGTACATTCAGTTTCAAAAAATAGACCCCAAAGTATAACTGTAGTCTGTCAAGTTAACAAGCTATTACAATGTCAAACTAATAATTTGTCATTGTAATATCTAGTGACCAAGACTGCCATTAAGCCCTTCCTTTTCTATTGATCAGCCAAATTATGTTATAATCCATTGACTGTCATATTTAGACTAGAAAGAATTCACAGAGGATTTTGAGATCTGTATGTTACCTTTTCCTAGTTGGTGACTTGAATGCCTGTTGAGGTGAATAGAATTTGTTCACGAAACCCACAGAACTCGCTGGATGAAATAGTGGGCAATTATCAAGTCGTTCTGGCGGCCAAGTGCCATAAAATACCATAACATTGACACCTCTAGAGAAGTGTTGGTTTATCCTTATTTTGGCTCTATTAAGATGATATATCAAGCTAGTTTTCCTTCCTGAAAACCCTAGCTGCATACGTAGTAGTATAGTTCCCTTCCACAATTGAAATCGATAGACTATAACTCCTGACAGGTTGAGTCCAGTGGTTCAATCCAACTTAATAATAGAATTTAAGTCCACCAATGAATATGCCATTTGGGAAGACCTGCCATTTAAAGTGAACTTGCTAAAAAATTTGAATTGCCTGCACCAAATATCCATGGTTCTATTCTGTTTTTGTTTTCATTGACTACATTTCTAGTACCCTTGAGCAAATGATCCCAAACTTTGAGAATGGTTGTTGTTCAGCGTCTCAAATCAAGCAGGAGAGAGCCTGGTTATTTTTAGGAGAAGTTGGAATGGGGCAAAGAAATGATCTCATTTCCCCAAGCATTTCTCTTTCCTCGCTATCCTTAAATGGAGGCATGAAGGCTTTTCAATTAAACAGTGGCTTGTGTTCTTCTCACCCATTTTTTGTACATAGATATTATATTAAGCATTCATTCTTGACCTCCACTATTTTTTTCATTTTCCAAGCATATTTGATAACTTAGCCAATAACCCAAACAAATTCCCTTACGGCTTTATAGTATATTTTCAAATAAAGGTAAAATATTATTAAAAAATAAATAAAAATAAAACAAATTGGGGGAGTTAAAGATTAAATTCAAATTTCTTATCAAATAAATGTGTCTATAGATTCCTCTGCCCTCCATTGATTTTGATTTTAATTTTGTTGGTTTTTTCTGTTATTTTTTCAAGAATGAAACAAAACAAAACAAAATTGACCATGGGGAATGGGTAACTTGTCGGGGTCATCTAGCAAGACCAAGATTCAAATCTATCGGTTGCCACTATAACCCCAAGAGTATATCCAACAACCCACAAGCTAGATATCTCAATAAGGAATGGGTAACTCATCAAAATCATCTAGCAAGACCCAGGCTCAAATCCCTCGGTTGCCAATATAACCCCAAGAGTATATCGAACAACCCACAAGCTAGGTATATCAATAAATTTTGACTCAGCAAATGCCAAGACGTTCCGACTCCCACTGAGGTGGATATCTATCCAAGGGGTCACCTACCCTTTGAGCCTTACCACAACAGGGCATGTCTCGTTGGGGTTTGATCCCTGGTGGGTTGAGTGAAAATCACCTTCCACCACCATTAGGGCCCCAAGTACTTTACATGAAACAAAAAAATAATTATTCTTACAGGAGAGGAAAGAAGAAAGGACAAGTACTGATCCATCGGACCTCAACTTGTGTGCATTAAAAGTTTGTGTTAAAAAGAATGCGTTCAACAGGTGAATTAATGGAACAACATTAACAGAAATTAAATGCTAAAAACAGATGGAAAACAAAACTGATAAATAGATATAAAAGAAACACAGAATTAGAGAGTCACAAAACAGAATTTGATAACGGAGTTCACCCCCTTCACTGGGCTATTTCTCCGGGTCCCTCTCCAATGGGTACCGATCCAATTAATCTCTAAAAAATGGTACAAAATGGTTCTGGAAACAACTTCAGCAACTATAAAATAGAATGCTGTACAAAGTATTTAAGACCTTTCTCTAGAAATTACAATCAGCCTTCGCAAGGCAAAGAAAGCAAAAGTATGACAGAGAATGTCGACTTCCACAGTAACAGCATCGGAACACTTTACAGCAAACTCTCTGAGATTCGCATAACAGAGAAATGATGTACTACGCTCTGAACGAACTGAGTCTCTCCCCTTCCAATGGTGGCCAGCATCCTCTATTTAAGCACTTAGCGATAGGAGCCATAACGGACCACAGCTATTCTCTTCTTTATCACCGTTACAATCATATGCTAAAACTGAACCATGCAATTCGGCCAAATCATTGCCCAAGCGTTATGGTACCACGACGTTCCATATTCTCGAAACGTTGAAACTAACTCCATGCACATATGTTGACTCACAACACGTTGCAATGACTGTTACGCACATATGTGGCACCATACCATAGCATAACACGTAACCGTTTGATGTCACCACTAACTTCGTGATGTCGCAGCAAGTGCGATAGGTATGTCGCAGCTAATTCTGTGACAGCTATGTCTGTCACAGCAAGTTATAAGTCTGTTGTAGCAAAGTCTGTCGCAGCTAAGTCTGTCACAACAAGTGATAAGTCTGTCATAGCAAAGTCTGTCGCAACTAAGTCTGTCGCAGCTAAGTCTGTCGCAGCTAAGTCTATCACAGCAGGTGATATGTCACCACTATGTTTAGCATATGTGTGGAACATACATGTGTTATGTTCTTTGAACCATAGATTAATAACTATTGTACCATATTGGATCAGTGTAAATTAAAGATGAATAATCCTCCAGATCATTCCTCCCCATTGGAGAGATTTTGGACCACCAAAAGCTTGAATTATTCTGCAAGTAAGTGAGGGTACAGCTCCCTCACTTTTCCAATCTCCATCCATCTTGCTTTGCTAGGATGCATTCCTTTAAGCCCCACTCGAAGGTACTCAGCATTCCCCCTTCATGAATTCCTTACATTTATGTCAAGAATAACATCATCCTGTAACTCATTCATATATTCAGGTGCTAGATCATCAACTGAAGGAATCGGCATGATAATTTCCTCATCCATGATCATAGGAGGCTCATACAATTTAAGATTCTCAACATTGACAACTGAATAAATTTGCATGTATGGAGGTAAATTCAAGCGAAAAGCATTAGTACTGATCTTTTCCAAGATCTCAAAAGGACCATACCTGATAGGCTTAAGATTTTTACCTTCACCTTTCATCCTTTCTTTGGTGATATGTAACCAAACTCTGTCACCAACCTGAAATTGATGATCAACTCGATGCTTGTCATTCCTGGCTCTTCTCCAACTGTTCTTGAACTGCCTGCTGTACTGCTTGGATTCTCTGAATGAACCTTAAAGCTTTATCTGCATCATGATGTCCATCCACTGCATCTTTACCAAAAGAGAAGTCCATCGGTGTTTTTGGCAGATAACCAAAACAAGTTTCAAAAGGAGATCTTTTCATGGAAGAATGAATTGCATGATTGTAAGCATGCTGTATATACTGCAACTACTCATCCCAGAGTTTAGGATGCTTACTACAATATCCTCTTAGTAGCTGAACCACTGTCCTGTTTACTACCTCTATTTGCCCATCAGTCTGTGGATGAAAAGCTGTACTTTTCTTTAGTTTAGTGTCCATAAGCTCCCATAAAGTCGACCAGAATTCTCCCAAGAACTGAGAATCCTGATCAGATACAATAGACATGGGTAGCCCAAAATGTACCCAAACATTCTGAAAGAATAGATGAGTTGTTTGTTCAGCAGTGATCTGTTTGTTACATGGCATTAAGATACACATTTTACTGAATCTATCCACAACAACATATAGATAATCATGCCCTTTTCTAGACATAGGTAGTCCTCCTACAAAGTCCATAGAAATGCTTTCCCAAAGATGAGAAGAAATTGGAAGAGGTGTGTACGAACCCAATTTCCTATTGCTAGGCTTACTCGTTGCACACATAACACAGCCTCTTATGTATTTAGCTATAGTTTCTTGCTTCTGAGGCCAATAACAATGATTCTGCAATACATACAATGTTTTACTTACTCCAAAATGTCCTGCAATCAATGAACTATGTGCCTCTCGGATCACATGCACTCTTTCTTTCTCTAGAATACAGAGTTTATCGAGGTGATACAAGAGCTGATCATGCACAAAATAGTTCTATTCCTATTTACTATGGGTTAATGATGCATATACTTTCTTAAAATCTTTATCTTTTGCATACTGTTCAATGTAACTTTCATGTGTTAATGAACTGTTCTAAAGAATGATTGAAGCATTCATAGGTGGCCTTGATAACATGTCTGCTACCTTGTTATGAATTCCCTTTTTGTACTTAATTACGAGATGAAACTGTTGTAAGAATCCCATCCATCTTAAATGCCTACTTTGTTGTACTTTAGTTTGAGATTGTAAATATTGAAGTGGCTGATGATCAGTATCTATGACTGTTTCTTTGCCCATTATATAATGTTTCCACTTCTTCACACTCTGTACCAAAGCATACAACTCTTTGTCATAAGTCGGATAGTTACTTACCGCAGTAGAGAACGTTTCTGAATGGTAATAGACTGGCTTCCTTCCTTGCATAAAAAATGCTCCCATGGCAAACCCGCTGGCATTGGTTTCGATCTCAAATGGCTACTGCAAATCTAGCAATGTTAGAACTGGTTCTATGCTAATGTTTTCCTTCAAGGTGTCGAAGGCTCTCTGATGCTTGCCCCCCCACTGGAAAATTTATTTCATACTTGTCAACGCATGTAATGGAGCAGCAATGGAAGAAAATACAGAAATGAATTTCCTCCAATACTGAACCACACCCAGAAAAATTCTGATTTCAGTAATAGTGTTAGGCCGTGGCCAGTTTACAATGACAGCAACCTTGGCTGGGTCCACTCGCAGGTGGCCTCCACCAATAATATGGCCCAGATATACTAAAGAAGTTTTAGCAAATTCACATTTAGACATTTTTACATAAATATTCTCCTTCCTCAGTACATCTAAAACTTTCTTCAAATGTACAATGTGTTCCCCCCAGGTTTTGCTAAACACTAGGATATCATCCAGATATACAATTAAAAAATCATCAATAAATGGTTGAAAGACATCATTCATGACCCGCATGAAAGTAGCAAGAGCGTTACATAGCCCGAAAGGCATTACAAGCCATTCATACAAACCCTGTTTTGTTTTAAACGCTGTTTTCCAGGCATCATTTTCAGCAACACGGATTTGATGATACCCACTACGCAGATCCAATTTTGTAAAATAAATGGCATGTTTCAACTGATCAAGCAAATCATCAATGCGAGGAAGAGGATACCTGTTTTTAATGGTGATTTTATTAAGGGCCCTGTAGTCGATACACATCCTCCACGACCCATCCTTCTTTGGAACCAAGACTATAGGAGAGCCACAAGGAGAAGTGTTGGGCCGGCTGACCCCCTTCTCAATCAACTCCTGAACCTGCTTCTTGATTTCCTCATTCTACATTACAGACATCCGGTACATGGCTATGTTCGGGAGCAGCACATCCTGCTGCAAATGTATCTCATGCTGAATCTCTCTCTTTGGTGGTAACCCTTTCGGATCTTGAAACAAATCATCATACTCAGAAATGATTTCAATCAGTTCAGATTTATGCCTAGGGTCACACTCTTCAAAATATTTAGAGATCTCATAATTTTT
Organism: Pseudotsuga menziesii; assembly: GCA_001517045.1. Taxonomy (NCBI): domain Eukaryota; kingdom Viridiplantae; phylum Streptophyta; class Pinopsida; order Pinales; family Pinaceae; genus Pseudotsuga; species Pseudotsuga menziesii. Next base: position 14,633 of record LPNX010544180.1, read on the forward strand.
CATCGTAACCATCATTAACAAAAAATTCTTACTAGCATTTACCAACCTCTTCATTTGTCTTGCAGAGACTATGGCTAGATTGGTCTTTATCTTATGTGCTCGTCCAATATATTCTACACCATCTTTAAAAAGATGATACTTATTCTGCTCTCTATAAAAGACTGCTTTCCGGTCATACAAATATGGACTCCCAAGTATAATTCCACAAATTTCAAGTGGTACTACATCTAGTTCTACCTCATCTATGAACTTTTCAGTAATGGCAAAATTCAATACACATTTCTTTGTAACTTGCAATCGTGTATCATTAGTAACCCAACCTAGAGGATAGGGCTTTTCATGAGGCATAGTAACTAAATGCAATTTATTAACCACTTCTTCTGATATCAGATTTACTTGTGAACCACTATCAAACAATGTATCAATATTTGTGTGATTTGTAATGACACGAACATGAAACAGTGCACTTCTATCTTTATCATTTAGCTTAGAAGTAGATGGCATATTTGTACTTGCACTAGAACTTGATTTTGCATAAATGGGAAGTGAGATACTTTTATTCTTACCCTAGATTCCAATAGTTGTAACCTTTGTTTCATCACCTGAGTCGGATCCTAAGTCTTGAATAACTGCTGCGGTAGCTTTTGCTTTGCCTTTATCCTTGTTTCCTCTGAACTTCTTTGGCCTTAACTCTGGATGAAGTTTCCAACATTTAGAGACATCATATCCCTTCTGACAATGCGAACATGTAGGATTTTCACCCTCTTTCTTAACAGTAGCCATCTTCTTTTTCCCCTTATCTTGAACTTTCGATTTGCTGTCAAATTTAAATGATTTCTTCACAAAAGTATCATTAGCATGCTTACCCTTGGCTTCTAAATGGGTAGCTTGAACACATACATCATCCAAATTACTGGGGTTAAACATCAACAAAGTAAGTCTCAAATAAGAATGCATGCCACCAATGTACTTAAGAAGAGTTTCCTGTGTATCTAATGCAACATTCAATGCAATAGACCTCTTTCTGAATTCATGAGTATAATCTTGAATGCTTTGTCCTTTAGCTTGTCTAAACATTTTCCAACCCATGGTTAATTGTTGAATATGGCCTAAAGGATAAAATTGCTTCCTTAATACTTCAATGAATTCATTCCAAACTGAAATAATTTTACCATTCTTTCAAAGATCTTGCTGAATCTTGCTCTCCCACCAAGTAAGAGCCATTCCACTCATTCTCAAAGTGGCCAATTGAATCCTGGAAGGGTCATCATTAATGCCCTGCACCCTGCAATATACTTCAAGCTGCTTGATCCAATTTTCTAACTTTTCAGCATCTAAATCTCCATTATAAATTGGTAACTCAAACTTAACATCCAATTTGAAATAAGGCATATTAGAATTTGCATTAGCATTATGTGAATGAGAAGCATGAGAAGAAGAGAAATTTTGAGTAATATCAAGAGGATCACCATCACCTCCTACTCCTTTACCCTTTTCTTCCTTCTTCATTTGTGCATCTTTGGATGAAGATCCTTCTTCTTTCTTCTTCCTTTCTGCTCACTCATCGAGTAGAATTTCCATCATGGCTTTCATGCTCATAAAAGCCTCTAAAAACTTAGATTCAGAAATAACAGGTTTTTCCCGTTCTGTATGTCCTTCTTCTTCCCCTCGTGGAGAAGTCATGGTTCTTGAGAATGTTCTCCTTGAGCCAATCTCAAAATATTCTTCAACTAATTCTCCTTCACCACGCTTTAACCTAGATCTGGTAAGCATTCACAAACTTGCACAAGCAGTCAACCAGCTCTGATACCAAACATGATCCGTCGGACCTCAACTTGTGTGCATTAAAAGTTTGTGTTAAAAAGAATGCGTTCAGCAGGTGAATTAATGGAACAGCATTAACATAAATTAAATGCTGAAAACAGATGGAAAACAAAACTAATAAACATATATAAAATAAACACAGAATCAGATAGTCACAAAACAAAAGTTGATAACAAAGTTCACCCCCTTCACTGGGCTACGTCTCCGGGTCCCTCTCCAATGGGTACCGATCCAATTAATCTCTGAAAAATGGTACAAAATGGTTCTGGAAACAACTTCAGCAACTGTAAAACAGAATGCTGTACAAAGTCTTTAATACCTTTCTCTAGAAATTACAATCAGCCTTCGCAAGGAAAAGAAAGCAAAAGTATGACAGAGAATGTCGACTTCCACAGTAACAACATTGGAGCACTTTACAACAAACTCTCTAAGATTCAAATAACAGAGAAATGATGTACTACAATATAAATGAACTGAGTCTCTCCCCTTCCAACGATGGCCAGCATCCTCTATTTAAACACTTAGAAAGAGGAGCCATAACGGACCACAACCGTTCTCTTCTTTATCACCGTTACAATCATATGCTAAAACTGAACCATGCAATTCGGCCAAATCACTGCCCAAGCGTTATGGTACCACGACGTTCCATATTCCCGAAATGTTGCAACTAACTCCACACACATATGTTGACTCACAACACGTTGCAATGACTGTTACGCACATATGTGGCACCATACCATAGCGTAACACATAACCGTTTGATTTCACCACTAACTTCGCGATGTCGCAGCAAGTGCGATAGGTATGTCGCAGCTAAGTCTGTCACAGCTAAGTCTGTCACAACTAAGTTTGTCACAGCAAGTGATAAGTTTGTCGTAGCAAAGTCTGTCACAGCTAAGTCTGTCGCAGCTAAGTCTGTCACAGCTAAGTCTATCACAGCTAAGTCTGTCACAGCTAAGTCTGTCACAGCTAAGTCTATCACAGCAAGTGATAAGTCTGTCGTAGCAAAGTCTGTCGCAGCTAAGTCTGTCGCAGCTAAGTCTGTCGCAGCTAAGTCTGTCGCAACTAAGTCTGTCACAGCTAAGTCTATCACAGCAGGTGATATGTCACCACTATGTTTAGCATATGTGTGGAACATACATGTGTTATGTTCTTTGAACCATAGATTAATAACTATTGTACCATATTGGATCAGTGTAAATTAAATATGAATAATCCTCCAGATCAAGTACCCTTGATCTTAGTTTGAATTGCATGCAACGGTTGAGTTGGTTTTGATTGCAGTCTTTCAGTTGTGAGTGGTCTCCTTTGCAATAAAATGATTTGATGTTGATATGAAGAGGCGGTCTTCCACAACTAATGGTATATATTCAGTGAGTACATGTACGCGGTTGGTGCCTCTTTGGTCTTTATTCCATCTGAACCAAATCCCCATGGATTGATGGGCTTCATGAAACTTGGTACACCTTCATTCTTAATAGGGACTTTCTCAATTTGATAGAGATGCGATAGGAAGAATGAAATACGATCTCCATGATTGGGCCATCAAGATAGGTGAATCGATATGTCTTGTTGTAGAGTGAGTGGGGTTATCAAGATGTATTTAAATCTTCTATAGCTTCTCACTCGAAGAAATAATGGCAGTTCAAACATACGAGACTGCTGCACAAGACGCTAATTTAATGCATTTCCCACTCAATCCTTTGGCTACTCAATTGAATGAAATCATGTATGAAAATATCCAATTGACATGAAAGAAAGGGTGTACCAAAAGCTCCAAACTGACATGCAAAATTATGATTAGGTAATTATAAAAATACACACCATTTGGAGAGAGGAGAGACACAAATTATTGGAAACTACGTATGAAATTAGACGGCCAAGAGTGTCCATGTGGATTTACCAACCAGCATCAGATCTAGCCTAGCATATGTGATACATACCATTTCTCCCAGTCTTCCCTAGTATATGGGTAGATTCATTAATGCATTATTAAATGTGTCATTCAACAAGGAAACTAGGTGGATAGTGATACGAAGCCTCATTTGCGGAGCTGACATATGTACATATCTTCCATGTTTAACTTGGTTTAGGTCACTCATACTCAGGGATTTGGAGTGTAGTGAATACCCAATAGCATCATCTAACTCCTGGAGGTTTGGGGGTGTTAATTCATAGAAAATATTGGAATGAAAGTTGATTATGGATCTAGGAAGCATGGTAACCAAGAAACCTTATGTTCGAGTCTGAAATATCAAGATCATCATTGATGTGGGACAAATTGTTATGCCATAAATCAAGCTATTGACACTGATATTGGTGGGTGGCTAAATATAGGACAAGGACCAGTAGTTGTAAATTTGCAAAAGGGCAGTGGAGTAGTGTTTTAATTGTTGAGACAGAGATATCATTGGAGACTTGTTTGTTACTGTTATACTCCCTTATTTCAGTGCGGGGTATCACTAGAAATCATCCATTCAGGAATGAACTTCTTATCTTGCAAGATGGACCTCATAGGCATGTAATTCATTTGTTTTAATAATAAATATCAATCCCTTCATTTATGTTCATATATTTGTTATTTGATTTAAATGCAAATATTATCTTGTTTGGAATTTGGTAGCTAGGATGTTTGCATGAACCTTATGTTATAATCCTTGGAATCCAAGTCTTCATGCCTTGAAAACACAAGAAGCACTACAGAAATTCACTAGATAGTGTTAGAAGTCAGAATATGCATGTAAACAGTAAGAGTTCAGTGGATTTAAGGTGTATTTGACGAAACTCTTCAACCATCATAGCTAAAATATGTCACTCTACAAGGGAAGGAAAGTCATTACATACGAATGTGGGGTGAAGTTGGGGATTTGACTAGGTAATTGGCTAAGAGAAAAACCTATATTTGTGTTTCACCGTAGTTAAACTTCACAACAAGTACAGTTCACTTTAAATGTTCATTTTATGATGAAACGACATTCAACCTCAAATTTCCAACTTAGGTGATCCTTTTCGCCTTTATGTTTGGGTGATGAAATATTTTTTTCTTGTCGAAATGTCACTCATAATGATGAATTTGGGCCAAAATGACTACCAAGCCAAATCATTCAACTGAGACAATTTTTCTAGTTTTCATGTTTCGCAAGATAATGAAATGGAAGATACACCAAATGGATGTCAATATTGCCTTCTTCAATGGTGTAGTGGAAGAGGAAGTGTATGTGGAGCAGCCACTTAGTTTTGAGACACATGACAGGGAGACTCATGTGTGTAAGTTGAAGAATGCATTGTATGGTTTGAAACAGGCACCCAGGGCATGGTATGGCAGAATTGACAGCTTCCTATCCAATTTGGGCTTTACCAAGAGTAAAGCGGATTCCAACCTTTACTACAAGGTTGAAGAAGGAAACCAAGTGATACTCCTACTATATGTAGATGATCTGTTTATAACAGGTGAAGATGGGTTGATTGCTGATACGAAGAGGAAGCTTGTTGCCGAGTTCAAAATGAAGGACTTGGGTATGATGCATTACTTTCTAGGCATGGAGGTGTGGCAGAATACATATGGAATATCCCTAGGACAAGGGAAGTATGTAGTATAGATCCTAAAGAGGTTCAGGATGATGGACTGCAAGGCCATGACCACACCTATGGCATCAAACCTGAAGCTATCGAGTGATGCTTCATCAGAGTCAGTTGATGCTACGATGTATCGTCAAATGATTGGGTCCTTAATGTACCTGACGAATATGAGACTTGATATTTTCTTTGCCGTGAGCACATTGAGCCAGTTCCTGACGGATCCCATACATGTTCACCTAATTGCTGCAAAGCATATTTTGAGGTACCTGAAGGGTACAGTTGACTATGGGCTCAAGTATGAGGCGGATCAAAAGATTAACTTGGAGGGTTATGTGGATTCTGATTGGGCAGGTAGTGCCATTGATAGGAAGAGCACTTTGGGGTGCTGCTTTAGTATGGGATCATGTGTGATCTCTTGGTTTAGTAGGAAACAATCATGTGTGGCACTAAGTACAGCCGAAGCAGAGTACGTCGCAGCTTTTTCAGCTAGTTGTGAAGCAGTGTGGCTAAGGAACCTACTATTTGATTTGTTTGATCTCTAGTTGGATGCTACTTGTATATATTGCGACAACCAGCGTTGTATGAATTTGTCAGAGAACCCGGTGTTCCATGACAAGTCGAAGCATATTGAGATCAAATACCACTTTATGGTTTCCCCGAGGAAAATATTTGTGTCTATTGTCTCTTGTGATTGATTGCTGTGCATGTTATTCTCTCAGATAAGATCCTAAGATCATACTGTCATAATTGATAAAAATCTAACAATACAAATATAATTTTTGATAACACTTCACGTGAGACCTTCCCCTTCACGAAGATTGAAAATGTTAGTGCTTAAACTATAGAAAACTCCCTTTGTTGGACACTAATGCAGGTCCTAGTTTGAAATTGAGCCAACAATATGAGTGTGTTAGTGTTACTCTAGGTTGTTTAGATCAATAGTTGCTAATGCCACCCCTCACCAAAACATCCTCTAATCACGTTATTACACAAGTATCCTTGTTGCAACAATGTTCCTATCACATTATTCCATTGCAATAAGGTTGTTGATTTACTTTAGCATCAAGAAAGTTGTGTTTTATAACAAATTTCTAAAAAAATGAAAGATAGTGTGACAACCAATCAATCCTATTGGCTTGGTGATAATTGGTTTCAAAGCTTATACTCTATATTTAATAGTGCTAGGAAAAAAAATCATCAAGGTGTTTACATGTCGAATTTCAAAGATAATATGCACTTGCAGAGGTTTGTAATAGAATATTTTTGTAAAGTTTGCACTATGATAATGATGTTGATGATGATGATGATGACGATGATGACGATGCTGATGTTGATGATGATGTCATCCATGATGATGAGGAGGATGAAGATGGCAATGATTATGATGAGGATGAATATGTCGATGATGATGATAAGGATGATGGCAATGATGATGGTGGTGATGACGACGACGACGACGACGATGATGATGATGATGACGGTGATGGTGACAATGATGACATTGAAGGGCATTGTTAAACATCCATGTGTTGTTCATACAAACAAACAAAAAAATTGGTGTAAACGGAAACACACCATTGTGTAACAAAGAAAAAGTTAAGCACCTAAAGTTCATTTGTCATGGTCATAAGAATATTAAGTTTAATATAGTGTGATCTAACACATTAGTGCATACTACATCACATCATCAAGGAATAAACCTCACCACACACATAGGCACATAGTTGGGCCATATGGGGGAGACACATCCTCACACTATTGCATAGAAAAAATGACCTCTTTTTGATCATTATTGGGATACAATCAATTTAGGTGTATGATAAAGGGTCACAAGTCACTAAGACAATATTGGATTACAACACTAGTATCCCTCTAAAACTTGACTTGGGAAAACAAATAGGAAAATATGATATAATAAGATAACACTTGAGATCACAACTCAATTAGTAAAGATATTGATAAATAATCATTCATCTATTTGACCAAATAAATAATCATTCATTCATAAATAATCATTCCTCTTAGAGGTATTCGACTGGCTAGGCTCATAATCCAACTCTCTCTTTTACTTCAGTAGGTGAATACAAGTTCTTTGGGCCATGGACCCTAGTACCATCAAGATTAAGGAGCACGCACACCACTTCAATAAACATGTCAATTACATGGTTGATTATGGATGACGATAACTTAAGTGTGATAATGGCATGTATCCAGTGGCCTTCAAGGCTATGGGGCACAAATGAAGCTGTCTAGATGTTAATTGGTGTCAAAGCAAAGTGATATTTTCAATAGATGGATCTAGTGAAAGCCGAGCTCATCATGCATAAAATACTTACTGATGGATCAAATTGACCATCCCCACATTTTAAGGCAGATAATCGATAATAAACATCAACCAAATTACACTTTATAAGGGAGATGCTAGAGATTAAGTTGAGCAGAGTTTGTGAACATATATGGCTATATTTTCTTCATGTTGATTGATATATAGATATTCCACTTTGTATTCTAGTTTCTACGTGAACCACCAGATGTACCTAAGAGTCCCCTTCAACTATTACCCAACAGTATACATTATTAATGGTAATCCTGAGCCCTTGAGCCAGACCTTTTAGTTCAACAACATTGTTGTTGATGACTCCTAGATATCCATAATACATTCGAAGCGTAATATGGCCTTGATCATTACGAAGAACCCCACCAAAAACAATTGGTCCTATATTACCTTTGGAAACACCATCATTTCTTATTGTTGTTACAGACAAGCCCTAATCCCTAGTGGCCTTCTCAAACAAATTTTCCTACCTTGCAGCAACAACTCATTATAAGCAACAAATCATCGATTAACAACCTCTCTTCATCATCATCCTCATCAAATTTTCTTTTGAAAATGGTGTTTTACAACTTCATGTATATGGAGACTCTCTTTTGAAAGGCGAAGAGGAGGGCGGTTGGGAACCAAGCACATGAAAGATTTGATTTTAGGAGGGACCGCAGAGGAGGAGGGCGGTTGGGAACTGCCATCAGTGGTGGCCATGGATTTTGTAGTAGAGGCGAACCTGAGAACCCTAACGCACGAGCTGAAACCCTAGTAGAGCGGCTAAAAATTGTGGTTGTCCCCTATGCAAATATTCACATAAGTTCAATAAATGGTCACAAAAATAACATAACCATTTAAAATAACTTCCATAATTACATAAAAAATAATTAATTAATTTTATAATTTTTTTTTTCAAATCAACATACAACAATTTTCATATCTATAAAAATGATAAATTGAATCACTCAAAAATAACTCATTCTAAGCACATCTATAAATTAAAAAAAAAACCTTAAACTTAATTTTCAGATTTGACAAATATCTTTTGAAAATTTAGTGGCTATACCCGCCGATGACAACGAAATCACGGTTTTTGCCCATTTGCTGTGAAGAGAAATTGCTTGATCAGGTCGGGAATTTTAGTCATGGGTTGGAAAACTTCGCCTCATAGTGCGTGGGGATCGATCTGCATCTCCTTAGGGGTCGATTTCACTGTTTTTTCAAAAATGGACTTTCACAGATGAGGTTGTGTTGCATTCTGGTCAAGACAAACGTTTTAGGTATTTTTTCAATCTTCTATAACAATATTTTGTTCGGCTTATTCATATTCATATGCATTTTAAATATTCAAAATGATTTGCTAAAATTTCAACTGATTTGTAAATTAAGGTGCCCGCCAATATATGAATACACCATTGATGAAAAAATATTGGTTGTACCAAAACTTGACCGCGGGGATGATAGTGACAATGGAATACTCTTTCTTTCCAAACCATAATTCAATGAATTGGCCTGATCCTTTCACTCTAATTCATACTGGTTTTCCCTTAAATAACCCACCCAATTTGGCTTGTTGTATAATATTCGTTTCCACCTGCCGCTCGACTGTCTGAATCAAGCTTCTTGACGGCGAAGATCAAGGTTAGGCAGGTTTTGTTTTCTCAATCCTTCTGGATTGGATCTAAATGTTTATCTTTAGAAATACATAAAATGTAGTTTTTGATTCAGGGGCGTTAGGATTAGAAGTATTCAATGGCGGTAGGGTTTGGATAACTAGTAGGGATGATGGAGATCCATGCTGTAATGTGATGATGCCTATTAAAGCAATGGAATATTGTTTTGCTCTCGTCTATGTGCTTTTGATGTATCTTGATGATGTGTTTATAGTGATTGCATGCATTCTTCTCTGTTACTATGAATGAATGTAATTAAAGAATAAGTAATAATAATAATAATATATAAGCCTTTTGTTTGTTGCATTTGGATCTAACCCACCAACAAATATCTGTATGATAGTTCAAAAGTGATTAAAAAAAACATGCACCTTAAAAATCCTCAGAGTAGTACAGTAAGACATCCACTTATAGTTGTATTATTTGGATCCTTGTCTGACTGGAAGCCTCGACCAACAACTGCAGCTGCAACACCATATGACTGAGGGTAATAGTTGCCTGAACCAAAAATAAATTAAGAATAGCAAAAGGATTTTCCAAAACCATGTTTGTGGTATTGAAAATTCACATGCAAAATGTCCTGAAAAAAAAAGCAAACAAAATGAACATGCAAAGAATGGTAATATCCAGATGACCCCTATCTACCTCAAATATGACAAAATCTTTAGTAAACATATTGTGACTCATCAAGTAGCCAATGATTGTATGCCTCGGTTATTATAATCACATCAACATTGTATTCAGGTTTGTTATGCTGTAACAGAATCAATTCCCACCTACACTGAGATTGGCTTATGACTTCCAACATCAATATTAAACTTGTTGAAAAGGTGCGGTTGGCTAGGGATTTCCCTCTTCTACTTGAGAGATACAAAAGTGTTTTCTAGAGCAATCACCAACAAGATTTGAAGTACTATACAAGTATCTATATGGCCTTCAACACAAATCATATTCATGCCATCCAGATTGTCATTTTACAATACATGTCATAGAAACAGTTGCAGGATACATCTTTTACATCTGAAATAGCTAACAAGCAACAAGACACTAAAAAGTGCATGTTTCAAGTTCAACCAAAATCTACTTAGCATCTAGCTTTAGCATAGATTATGATTTTTTTAATGTCCAAATCAGTTGAATTTTAGACTGTCCTTCAAATTAATGTAAAAATTTATACAGGTAGCCACAAAATTTTAAATAATCACTAAGAATGAAATATGCTAACATCCATAAAAAACCTTTCATGTACCACCTATTCTGATGAAACTATAGATATAATAATATTGTAAAAACTAAACTAGCATTGTTACTAATAACAACTACAACAACATGGTATTGATATTATAGCTAGATGCATGTGATGCTCATGGTGTTGATTTTGAACCATGTGCAGCTCAGCACATGAGGGTTGGCTCCTCCATCCTCCGAGATTCACTGTAAATAGAACATGAAATAGAACATGATTCCCTTACATTAAATCTTTACACTTTTTATAAAATTCTATTAGTGTGCATTTGTATGCATTGTACACTTTCCGGGCTAGGCTAGGTGTCTCTAAACCTTTTGTGCATTTTCCATTCTAGGTGTCTCTAAGACTTTTGTGTATCTGTATGCATTGTACACCTTGAGATATCTCAAGCTAGTGAACAAGTATGTTTTTAATATGTATGATCTAGTTATTGAATGATTGCCTCATTATAACACGATTTTTCAAAACGTCATTGATGTATCTTTCATCTAGCTCTGACTTGGTTTTTCTTCCTCCTAAGAGATCATTCCTCAAAACCATTCAAGATGCCAACTACAGAAAAGGTAAGAGAAACAACAGTCAAACAAAATCTTGCTACTATGTTTGCTCTGACACGTATTTTCTCTGTAGTAGGTATTTTCTTTGCACCAGTTAGTGGTACAAGTTCATCTATGATATTATTGTAATATTATTGTAGTGCCAAAATCTTGTGACAGGGATTCCTAGTTTAAATCTTAAGCTAATTCTAATATAAACAATATCAACCACATAAAGAAGAAAGAAATATAGGCAATAGCAACACTTAGCCTAAATTTTTTCTTTTCCTTTAGTTCTTTCTTTTTGCTTGGTATTGCAGTTGCAATAGAATATGGAATTCCTAATCCTTTCTCTGTCGGCATCCCCATCTAGTTTGTGTGCTTCCTATACTTGGTATCGGTAATTTAACCTATCTTGTAACTTTTTTTTTCTTGTAAATTTGCACTTTACACAAATTGTTTATTATTATCTTTTGTTAAATCTGACATGGTAATACTACTGGAAGCACCTATGGATTTGCGTAGGGAATCACAAAAAATTTATGCATATAAATTAAAAAACTTCCTCCTCACAATATCAAAGAACTAATGTTAGGGAATCTGTGTTCTATGTTCTATTTGCAGTTCTATGTTCATGTTCTATTTACAGTTCTATGTTCACGTTAGGGAATCTGTGTTCTATGTTCTATTTCCTGGAAATAAATGAATGAATAAGCTCATTTCGGAATCTCCTTTCCTGAAGTCTTGCAGGGTTTCTAAAATGAAATTCTGCTTGCCTTCTAATTTCCTCCTGATCCTCACAAAGTCTCCCATCTGAGAGTAAAAGGTGTTTATTTCTATTGGGTTGTCTTGAGAGGGTCCTACAACAACCCTTTCCTGTGAATTCCTACAACAACCCCTGATTCTGAATATTTGATTACAACTCCATCTCCTTTGGGGCCTGGGCCATTAGAAACATTTTTGTTCCTTTGACCTGGAGGAGGTCCAATACATCATTCTTCTATCTTGTCTATCAATTCAGGATGATATATCCACAAGTAATTTGAAAAGAAAAAAATTGGGTGTTGAATCTAGTTAAATTTCCATACTAAATTGGCCATTGGTTAGACCTTGAATTTAAATGAATTTCAGATTCAAGAATAATTTTTTTTTCCCAAGGAAAAAAAGCTAAGATTCAAGAATAAAGTTATCTGACAACCACTGGGAATATGCAGAAATCTGTCAATTCTTTTTTCAATATGATTCCTCCCTGCCCGTCAGTTAGTCCAAGGCTCAAGGGAAACAACTGACCACGTGGTTGGATCCCAAAGATGGTTTTCTGAAACAAATTCCACAAGCTTTAGGTTGTCCAAACAAACTGTTGAGCCTTATTTATCTCTTGATGTATGGGAGTACACCCATTTCTCTTCCTAACATTTCTTCCTTGTATTGCAAGTGGGGGAATTGTAGTATTTTGTACAGAGAAGTATTGGCAACATAACTGTGGACTCTACATTGAATCCAGAAATTACAACTCAAAATGGGATGACTACACAGTGCACACCTGAAGGCATCACAATGCCTAAAAACCAACACATAGCAGAAAAGATACGAAGGGCCTTTTTCTCTATTACCCCACAATAAGTTGGAAATTTTGACGAATGAAGAAACAAATTAAATATCTTGAGAAGAGAAGCTAGCAGAAAGACCAACAAGATCTCAGGGAGAGAGCAGTAAATGAAGTCTACATGACAAGGAGAGCATGAGTTTTAAAAAATATAACTCTTTTTTGGGTATTGTGAAGCTTTTATTTGACCCCTTGTCATTAATGTCAAAGGGGGAGAGTATTTAAAGAGGTGTTTCCATCAATGACAAAGGGGGAGTTTTTTGAGGTTGTTGATGACATGGCAAACTTAGTAAATAACTAGGACAAAGACTTAATGACAAAGACAATGACTTCGGTCTTGGAACCCTACACTTGTTTGGATTGACTTACACCCTTGCATATGATGGAGAATGGCATTTGCATATGTTGGCCACATGTATTGTATTTATCCTTGAAGATGTCCATTAAAGTCCTTATCCTTCTTGATATGAAACCCTTGGACACGATCTTCTTGCATGTGGTTGCTTGTGTCTTAGGACCCACACAATTTGTGGCATGATGGACATTGACCCTTATAGGTCTTCTTGTATGGTTGAGATGATGGTGGAGCCCTCCTCATTCATGACATGTCCTTGAGATGTGGTTCCTTGGTTATGATGCACTTGTATATGTTCATGGGTGTGATATTCTTGTTGATACCCTTGATTTGATGAGTATATGGTGGAGTCCTCCTCCTTGTTGATATGAAGTCTATGGTGTGAAGGCCATTGAATCCCTCATGCTTTTGATGATGTCCATTTAATCCCTTTTCCTCGATTGTTAAAACTTTGACTTGACTTGGTTTATGGCTTGTTTTTTGACATCCTTATGAGGATTTTGACGTCTTGAACAAATTGAAGATTTTAAGGGTACTAGACCAGTAAATTGCAAATAAGCCCATCATAGGGGGGTAGTCCTTGTCAAGCCGTTTCCAGTGATACATGGAGCATCTCCTAATTCCTTACGGTTGAAGAGATGAAGTTTTGAAGTTGGTGTACCCCACCTTTTTGGGTAAGTCGACCAAACAAAAGAAAATTAAAAAAATTCAATAAAGGGTAGGTTGGCTCAATAAAATATTTTAAGAAATTTTTTTATAAATGTGAGGCCAACGTCCTCATTCATCACTCATCCAAAATTTGGTTTTTAGCTCTGATTTTCAAACTGTTTATTGAGGCATAATTCGGGTGGAGAAGAGGACAGCTGTAGGCCTGATTTATTAGACGTTTTTAGTGTGTATACAACTCTGAAATTTTGGGTATGCATTAGCTCTAAGGTAGCCGCAGTAACATACTCACAACAACAACAATCTGATGTGGAGGAATTTAAATAGACAACCAATGTACCATTTAAGTCTAAAATCCTTCTTTCATCCTTCAAGTAGACCAAACTTAGACACAAGTCAGATCTTTGGCATCTGAAGATCATCTAAGTATTGAAGCTTTGTAACCCAGATAAAAGGTAGCAGCAAAATATGTCAATCGGATGGATTAAAGGCAAGTACGTTAAAGTTCTTGTAACAAGTTTTGAAAATGTGTAAAGTGCAAAATAAATTGGGTCTATTTATATAAATCAAGCCACTTTGAGATTTGTCTTAAGACATACTGAAGCTGACAAAGTGAAGAAGACAGGAATAGTGAGTTGTTTCGACATTAACCTATGATTTGACACGTTACAGCCTAAACATGAAGTTTACTTTCTTAATGCTACAGTGATTGATTGTAAAACAATTGCAATTGAATGATTTTGGAAAGCTTATTTGACTGCGCTCTTTTGTGCTCTTCTTGAAGTCATATTTTAGTGAGTTTTAGAGCAGATTTGAGGGCTGATTCTGTAGCAGCCTGTGACACGGTTTTGAGGGCACTCATTGACTATGTCTAGGGAAAATGTGATTGGGTTCCATTAGCAGATATTTTGGATGATTGGGCATGAGTTCACGAGTAGCATTGTATTGAGCATACTTAGATGACTTGAATGCTTAGGAAGACTTCTTGATGACTTGACACAGTCTGTACATAATAGTGATGTGACTGGGACAATGGCATCAGTGATTAATTGGCGTAGACATGTGACATGACAATGCTGTAATACGATGACAAGCACAATAGATGCTTGATGACTGACATAACTTTGAAGACATGAGTAGGCAATGATGACCTCCAGCTGATTGAGGTCTGAAATTAATACTGATTGTACATGCCAAAGTACTCATTTTATTAACATACTTTAAATACTATTTTTCAGACTTCAGAGACAGATATGCGCTGCCCATTTTGTGTGAATGAATGATGAAATGCTTGCTAATGGAACACTGCTATACGCACTGCCATAAATGGACTGATTTTTGCAAGTATTTAATACCACATTGAATGCAAGACAGGCATGAATGAGTGATTTGCTTTCTATAAGATAAGTACCTCAAGTTTGGATATTTCAAATACATTGTATTATTGTGCTAATACACTTTCTTGTCCTCTATTTTGCTACTGATATACTTGTGCTTACACTTAAAGGAATGAGACCATACATTTGTTGAATGATATAGGCATGATCTAAAGTTGGAATTGGTCACTTGCTTATCATGAATGAAAGTATTAGTGAATGAAATTGATATGCTGATTTGCATTTACAAGATTCATATTTTTATATAGTATGTCTTCTTCATTCCTCTTTTAACTTCATAAAGGCACTGGTCTTTGATTTGGTCACTAATATTTTTGCATAGAAGACATAGTTTCTTGTCCAAGTGTCTTGCAGAAGGGCTCTCCCCTTGGAGGTTACGACACTCCAAATAAGTCACAGGGATTGTGACCGAGGTGACATTGGAATTTGGGTCACATCCTTCTTACATGCTTACTGGGCTACCCTGCTAGTTTTCCCAGTAACAACTAGCTATAAGGCCATTGTTACCATAACCTGCAACATCCAATACAGATTATTGACATACTGTAAACAGAAGTAAAAATTTGCACTAAAGTATAACATGCCATAATTTTCTCATGTTTCTTTTGAAAATGCAATATTATTCTTCATTTTTGAATTGTAACTAATTTCATACAACATATTTTTGTACTGTATGGTGATTTAGGTCACAACTAACTGATATTCTCGATGGTTTAAAGGAGAAGTTGGATGTTGGAGCACTACTACAGGTGCCTATATCTACTTTTGTTTTCTTCATGTGCTATACAAATTTATATTTCTGTAAAAATTCCATCTATTTTCCCTAGTCCCTGTGTTGTTGACTATTTTCTGCAATTTTTGTAACAATAAGTTGGTTTTATGCAGTAGCTTACCTAGCACTAATTGAGGAATGAATAACATTGCTATCTATATATAGTTTGTTGTGTTCACCTGTATATTCAAGATATTCTTGCTCTAATCTTTAAAATCAGTTTAGAGCTCTGCAATTAAATACTTTAGGATGACAAGTACGATTCAGATATACAGTGAATAATGTCAAATTGACACTCATCTCATTTAAATATGCAATAGCTATATGATATCTTGTCTTGTGTGTGCTCTTGTAAGTTCCTAACTATTGTTAACCCCATGGAAGTTATAAAAATCATTGGAATGACTGGCTTTGAGAAACTAGGTTTTGGAAGTTTGATCTTGGACATGATTAGCCCTGCCAAGCCATCCTTGGGATTTGGGTGTTTGACTATTGATGTTTGGGATTACCACTTGTCCACCTTTGTATTGGCCCTAGTGAATAGCATTTAAAGTTGCATGGGGGAAGTGGGGGGAAGTGGGTGTACTATGCTTGATCAGGTTCGTTGGTGAGAGATCTGATGGTTGATTTTTGATAAGTGCTTTTCATAACCTAGCCTTCTCTCTCCCTTGTAGCATCTTCTTACATTTTGGTTTTGAGGAGTTGAGAGCTCGACCCTTTGCACATTCAGTTAAGTGCTTTCTTAGCCATGACTGTTAGCCTGGGTTGTAAGTGTTTTTGTTAACTAACTATTGGCTATTGAAAAGTTTGGAACTGCATCCAAATTGTGTGTTCAGCTATGTTTGGATAAAGGTAGACTCATACCTTCCTCTATGTTTCCTTTTTAGTGCATTGTTTTTGGTTGATGGGTAGGAATTGTTGTTTGGATGAGTGACTCTGCCTTGTGTTTTTCTTGCCCTTTGTTACATTTGAGCCCTATCACTATTTTGTTATTGTTTATTTCACTTGTTCGGTCACTAATGTATGAGGCCAAGTTGTTCTTTGGCCAGTCTGTTTGCAGGGTTTGATGTTGTTGTTTAAGCCCTCGACCCTTTGCATGGCTCAGAGTCCAGACTGTGAGCTGTTAATGCACAGTAGGTAGAATTATTGGTTATCTATTGGTTTTCCAATGGTTGAGGCCGACATTTTCATGATTTATTTGTTTGAATAGCTCATTGTGCTATATCTCTTGAGCATTGTTTTCCATGGTCATCTTGGGCTTAAGGGCATCTGATTTTACTACTTATTGCTAAGACTTGGTGATTGACAACCTTACTGCTGTAAAAATTTAAATAACAACAACACACTCTAGATTTGACTATTCTGAAATTCCTCAAAGCAAAACAACTTCTGTCACACACACAATCACTTGCTAATCAAGTTTCAGTAAATACTTATGTTCTGAAAATCATTCTATTCCTAGAGGATCATCTCTAACAAAAAACACTAACTTCAAAATCACAGGTACATGTCACAAAGAAACATAGACTTTCTAGAGGCATTCATTTTTCCTAGCTTATTATCATTTCTCCCAAAAACACCATTTAATTCTAGAAATATTAAACTTGTTGTACAATACCACCTAACATATTCAATGCCATCTAGTTTTCCTTCCTTTCACAATGCCATCTTGCCCTCATAACCTTGTACCTTTTACAAAATTTGATGTTGAACATGTACTATTTCTTGGCTTTCTTTCTTTTATGTCTGTCTACACTGATAATGTAGAAATAAACTCGAGAAGCCAGGCTACGGTGAGATCTGTTTTCTCAAAATCCCCTTAGTACTCTAACAAGACTTGCCTACCCTACCAAAGTCATTCTTAGATCAAATGAATTTTATCTGCTTTTTTATGGTCTCTATATGCGATTACATCTCTGTGATGCAATTTACATGATCTGCTAAGAGATCATGGCACCTATAGTCACTGGAATTGTGGTTAAATCTTATTGCATGTATGCAGTTGGTGTATGACTCTCATGGTGCATATTAAAAGCTATGAAAGCATGGGTAAATCTTGACCATGTTCTGCATTTTCTAGAATTTCTATTATTGATGGTAGACTTTGAACTTTACAAAATATGCTTACTGTAATATCAATTCAGACCTGTTGTGACCTGATATGCTGCTAAATGAGGAGTTTTCGTTGGGCCAATAACTATGATCTTGTGGTGTATCCGCATGATAAAAGTAAGCTCATCGAGGATCAACCACCACCTTGGTATTGACCATGAAACTACTGTGTGAAGGAATGATGACATGCTGCGAATTGGAGAGTGGAAGTATTTCCCAGACACTGCATGGAAATTCAAAGCTACTATCGACATGAAGGAGGTTTACTAAACTGATTGGATGGAGTACTCTCAATGGTAGTAAGCCTATGCTAAATTGTAGTCTTCACTCTTCAATTTGTATTAGTAATGGCTAGTTAGCATCATTTACTCTTTCCGAAGTGTGAAAAATTGATTGGAGAGAATTACAGTTTATGGATTCATAAGATACTAACCATTATTGAATTTAGAGATCTTGAACAAACCATCTTAGGCATAGTGGAAAAAATTGGCATCAACAAAAAATCAGCGAGGGTTTAGAAAACATCTTCTCAGCAACATCGGTGACAAAATCGGCAAACCGTGACAAGCATTAAAAAATGCAAATTTTGTACTTCAATAGGGTCAAAATCAGCTTATCGATTTTCCCCTATTTGCCAAATTTTCCCGTTTTTTCCTGATCTTTCCTGATTTTCTTGATTTTTTGTCGGTTTTTTCCCTGATTTTCCTGTTTTTTTGCCGATTTTTGCCGATTTTCTCAATATTTTTTTCCAATTTTTCCCAATGTCCGATTTTTTGAAAAATCAGTATTTTTTCGGGCCGAAAAATTGACAGCCAGAAAAAATTGCGATTTTTCGGGACATCGCCGAAAAGTCGGCTATTTTTTCCACTATGATCTTAGGTAAAGAATACAAACCAACAAATTATCCCCAAAACTATGATAAAAGACATAAAGAGGCACTTATGCTTCTCAAACTGTCAGTGGCAGACACATTAGTTCCAGAAGTAAGAAATTCCATTGTAGCACCTATATTGTGGACAAATCTCCAAAATAAGTATCAAGCATCATAATTTGGGTGGTCATTGTATTTTAAAAATCTTTTGTTTTAACGTTTCCACCAAGTTACAGGATGGAGGACCAGTCTCTAAATATTTATTGCACTTGAAGGATCTTAATGATCAATTTTTTGCTATTAAGAAGCCGGTGGATGATGAGGATATGGTTGCTTCCTTGATGCGAACTTTTCCGCCATCCTTTGATTCATTTGTTGAGTCCTTACATCTACATGGGGAGAACCAACAACTTACATTTGAGAAGTTATTAACACTTTTTTGTACAAAAGGAGAGGAGGCTAGATCAGATAGAAGCATCAACTCCATCCACTATAATGAGTGCATTAAGTGCAAAGTTCAAAGGAAAAGACAAAAAAAATGCTAGCAATGTATCAAAGAGAACAAATTCAGATGTTATTACTGCAATAAGCCTGGACACTTCAAGAGATATTGCCAAAAAAACAATATGACTTAGCATGTGGTCAAATGAAATCAAGGCATGCAAATGTTGCCGAAAGAGGTGAAGAAGAAGTAGTGGGTGATTTTGCATTTGTGGCATTACATAATCAATCAACTAAGTCTATAGCTTGGTATTCAACTCAGGTGCATCTCACCACTACAAGTGTCACAGAAATTGGTATGTAAATTTCATTGAAGATAAGAGTAATAGTGAATCTATTGCTTGGGGTGATGGATGGACTCACTATGTTAGAGGATGTGAGGTTGTTCATGTCATACTGAACAATACTTTAAGTTATACTTTCAAAAAAGTTCGATATGTTCCTAACATGAGCAAAAATCCCGTTTATTAGTGAGATAACTAGGAACCCTAATATTTTTGTAAATTTTCAAGGAAGCAAATATATGGTCACTACTCTCGTAATAACAAGGTGACTATAGTTTGTATTGATGAAAAAGGGTTGTATAGATTGGTTGATTCTAAAAACAACAAAGGCACATTCACTAGTTATGGTAGAGAATACAAATGTACTTTGACATGAAAGGTATGGACACCTAAGTTATCAATATTTATTTGTACTTAATAAGACTAATATGGTGGATGGTCCTCCATCCATTTAGGATTGTTAGAGGTATGTGCAGGATTGTTAGAGATATGTGTAGGCTGTCAGTTATGAAAACAACATTGTCTTTTATTTGATACTGACAATAAAACATGGAAAACCAAATGAGTTTTGGACTTAGTACATGTTGATTTGCATGGTCCAATGAAAACACTTACAATATATGGAGATAAGTATTTCCTATTATTGGTTTATGACTATTCAAGGAAAATTAGGGTTTGTTTTATGAATAATAAGTCAAATTGTTGTTCAAATTTTGTAACATGAAAAGCTTTGGTAGAGAAACAAACAAGTAAACAACTGAAAGCTTTAGGATATGATAATGGAGGTGAGTTTGTTTCAACTTAGTTCAAAGAATATTGCAAAAGGGAAGGTATACATAGGCGGTATACCACTCCATACAATCCACAACAAAATGGAGTCATGGAAAGTAGGAATAAGATAGTTGTGGAGATGGAAAAGTGCATGGTACACAGCCAGAATGTACCATAGCCATACTGGGAAAAACTAGTGAATGTTTTGGTTTACATCCTTAACAAAACTCCTTGTAAATATTTGTAGGATATCACTCTTGAGGATTCATGGTTAGGTAGAAAACATTTTGCAAGAGATTTTCGTATTTTCAGATGTATTGCTTTTGCAAATATTCCCAAGGAAAAACGTTCCTAATGAATAACTGGATGTTTCTACAAAAAAAATTGTGTTTAATAGAGATGTTGTAGATGAGAAAATATCATTCTTCTGTGATGATGGTAAATCTATGGATAGTACTAAGTAGTGTATGGGAAATTGTTTCCCATTCAAGAACAAGTTTTGGTGTTGAAATCAAACAGGACTCAGAGCCAGAAACATCATAGGAGTCAAGTTCCAAGGAGGGGTTTGGTGAAGAAGAGGGGGATTCTCAATATTCACAACATAGAGGGATTCTTGATCTTCACAGAAAGACCAAGAGGGCCAAAAAAGGAAATGGAAGTGGTATTATACCATGATGGAAGGATATTGAGAAGATGAGTTGCACTGGAAGGAAAGACTACACAATTGAGGAAACAAATTGTGCAAGGAAGTGAGCAGGTAAATTTTTCTCTAACTTCTGTTGCTTTTGTGTCAGGTATTTGAACCTAACACATTTGAAGAATCCAAAGGAAAACTTGAATCATAGGCTGCCATGAAAGTGAAATATGTTGCATAGATGAAAAGCAGGACTTGGTTGTTGTCAACATTGCCTCTAGGGAAGAAAGCACTTGGTTGTAAATGGATTTTTAAAGTCAAATATAAACTGGATGGTTCTTTAGACAAATACAAAGCTTGTCTTGTCGCCAAAGGATATGCACAAGATGAAGGGGTGTACTGTGAAGAAACCTTTGACCCCACAGCCAAAATGGTAACTTTTCGACTAGTTATCTCCATTTCTGCTCATTCTGGAAGGAAGATATATAGATGGATGTTAAACGTGCCTTGATGTAACTGCAAGGGTTTCAGTTTTTTGGAAAGAAACATATGGTTTGTTGGTTGGTAAAGTCCTTGTATGGACTCAAGCAGGCTCCTCAAGCCTGGTATTTCAAACTTGATCAATACCTTAGAGATTCTAGAGTTAGAAAAACCTATTATGAACCCACTTGCTATGTCAAAAACAGTGATGATGATATATTGATCTTATTTTTTCTATGTTTATGGTCTTCCCATCACCAAAAGTAGTGCCAACAAGATTCAACAGGTGAAATTTGATATTTGATCTATTTTTGAAATTACTGATTAAAGCCTTGCTTCATTATTGTTTAGGTGTAGAATTTTTGCAATCTAAGCATGCTATCTTTTTATCACAAGTCAAGTATGCCAAAGCACTCTTCAAAAAATTCAGAATGACTGAATGTAATCCTACATCTACACCTATGGAAGTTGGCATAAAACTCTCAACTTACACAGACTCACCACTAGTCAATGAGTCATTGTATTGGAAATTGGTTGGTAGTTTGATTTATCTTACTACCACCCAATCAGATATATATTTTTTAGTTCTTTGTCTCTTTCTCAATTCATGTCTAATCCCGAAGAGTTACATTGGCAAGTTGCAAAATGAGTCCGTCAATATTCAAAGGGACCCTTGACTTTGGCATTCTATATCAGAGATCTGTTGACTCCATGCTAGCAAAGCATATTGATTTCAATTAGGCTGGATCAGTTGATACAAGGAAGTCAGAAACAGGTTATGTGTTCACTCTTGGTTTAGGAAGGTAATTTCATGGCAAATTAATCTACAACCTATAGTTGCCTTATCCTCCATTGACAAAAATGCAAGGCAAACTTCAGTACAGGTTGTGAGGCAATGTGGTTATGAAGAATATTGGTCGATCTTCAACTTGAACAAGCAGTGATAACCTCATTTTTCTGCGACAAACATAGTGCTCTCAAAATGGCAAAAATTTTAGTCTATCATGCCATAACTAAGCATATTGAAGTTCATCACAATTACATCAGATAGTTGGTTGACAATCAAGACATTTACCTTTATTATTGTCCTACAGCAGAGCAAATATTGACATAATGAAAAAACCACTTGGTAATGATAAGTTCACTCATCATGCCATGTTGTTAAAAAAAAGCTAACTCCAGCTAGATTTTCATAATGGTGTAATGAGCTAACACATAATATTTCACTCATACTGCCATGTTAGAAGAAAAGCTAACTCCAACTAGATTTCCATCATGGTGTAATGTATTTGATGACAATGTGGCAGTGTTAGATGGAAAACTACTTTATGAAAACTAACACACATTAGCTTTTACTCACCGTGCAATGTTTTAAGAATGAAAGCTAACTCCAGCTAGATTTCCATCATGGTGCATTGTGATTGATGACAATGTGGTTCTGCTAGATGAAAAAATACGCTATGAAAGCTTACACACATTAGATTTCACTCACCTTGCAACAATTTAAGGATGAAATCTAACTTCAGCTAGATTTCCAACACAATCCAATGTGATTGATGACAATGTGGTTGTGTTACATGGAAAACTACCTTATGAAAACTAACACACATTATTTTTCACTCATCGTGCCATGTTGTTAAAATGAAAGCTAACTCCAGCTATATTTCCATCATGGTGTAATGAGCTAACACACATAAGCTTTCCCTTATAGTGCCATGTTGTTAGAAGTGAAGCTAACTCCAGCTAGATTTCCATCATGGTGTAATGTATTTGATGACAATGTGGGTGTATTAGATGGAAAACTACCTTATGAAGATTAACATACATTAGCTTTACTCACCGTGCAATGTTTTAAGAATGGAAACCGACTCTAGCTAGATTTCCATCATGGTGCATTGTGATTGATAACAATGTGGTTGTGCTAGATGGAAAAATACACTATGAAAGCTTACACACCTTAGATTTCACTCACTGTGCAACAATTTAAGGATGAAATCTAACTCCAGCTAGATTTCCAACATGGTGCAATGTGCTTGATGACAATGTGATTGTGCTAAATGGAAAACTACCTTATGAAAGCTAACACACATTAGCTGTCACTCATTGTGCCATGTTGTTAAAAGAAAAGCTAACTCTAGCTAGATTTCCATCACGGTGTAATGAGCTAACAAACAAAAACTTTCCCTTATAGTGCCATGTTGTTAGAAGGAAATCTAACTCCAGCTAGATTTCCATCATGATGCAATGTATTTGATAAGAATGTGGCTGTGTTAGATGGAAAACTACCTTATGAAAGCTAACTGACATCAACTTTATTGACCGTGCAATGTTTTAAGGATGAAATCTAACTGTAGCTATATTTCCATCATGGTGCATTGTGATTGATGACAATGTGGTTGTGCTAGATGGAAAACTACATTATAAAAGCTAACACACATTATAATTCACTCACTATGTAATGATTCAAGGACGAAAGCTAACTCTAGCTAGATTTCCATCATGGTGCTATGTGATCAATGATGATGTGGTTGAGTTGATGGAAAACTACCTTATGAAAGCTAACACACATTATCTTTCACTAATCATGCCATGTTGTTAGAATGAAAGCTAACTCCAGCTAGATTTGCATCATGGTGTAATGTATTTGATTACAATGTGTCTAGGTTAGATGGAAAGCTACCTTATGAAAGCTAACACATATTAGCTATTACTCATCGCGCAACGTTTAAAGAATGAAAGCTAACTCTAGCTAGATTTCCAACATGGTGCATTTTGATTGATGAAAATGTGGTTGTGCTAAATGAAAAACTACATTATGAAAGCTCACAGACATTAGATTTCACTCACTGTGCAAGATTTAAGGTTTAAATCTAACTCCAGCTAGATTTCCATGACGGTGCAATATGACAATGAGGTTGTGTTAAATAAAAAACTACCTTATGAAAGATAACACAAATTAGCTTTCACTCATCGTGCCATGTTGTTAAAAAGAAATCTAACTCTAGCTAGATTTTCATAATGGTGTAATGAGCTAACACATATAAGTTTTCACTCATAGTGCCATGTTAGAAGGAAAGCTAACTCCAGCTAGATTTTCATCATGGTGTAATGTATTTGATGACAATGTGGCAGTGTTAGATGCAAATATACCTTACGAAATCTAACACACATTAGCTTTTACTCACCGTGCAATGTTTTAATAATGAAAACTAACTCCAGATAGATTTCCATCTTGGTGCATTGTGATTGATGACAATGTGGCCGTGTTATATAAAAAACTACACTATGAAAGCTTACACACATTATATTTCACTCATCGTGCAATGATTTAAGGATGAAAGCTAACTTCAGCTAAATTTCCAACACTGCACAATGTGATTGATGACAATGTGATTGTGTTACATGGAAAACTACCTTATGAAAGCTAACAAACATTAGCTTTCACTCATCGTGCCATGTTGTTAAAAGAAAAGCCAACTCCGGCTAGATTTCCATCATGGTGTAATGAGATAACACACATAAGCTTTCCCTTATAGTGCCATGTTGTTAGAAGGAAAGCTAACTCCAGCTAGATTTCCATCACGGTGTAATGTATTTGATGACAAGGTCACTGTGTTAGAAGGAAAACTACTTTATGAAGGCTAACAGACATTAGCTTTACTCACCGTGCAATTTTTTAAGAATGAAAGCTAACTGCAGCTAGATTTCCATCATGGTGCATTGTGATTGATGACAATGTGGTTGTGCTAGATGAAAAAATGCACTATGAAAAATTACACACATTAGATTTCACTCACCGTGCAATGATTTAAGGATGAAAACTTACTCCAACTAGATTTCCAAGACGATGCAATGTGCTTGATGACAATGTGGTTGTGTTACATGGAAAACTACCTTATGAAATCTAACACACAATAGCTTTCACTCATCGTGCCAAGTTGTTAAAAGGAAAGATAACTCCAACTAGATTTCCATCATGGTGTAATGAGCTAACACACATAAGTTTTCCCTTATAGTGCCATGTTGTTAGAAGAAAAGCTAACTCCAGCTAGATTTTCATCATGGTGCAATGTGTTTGATAACAATGTGGCTGTGTTAGATGGAAAACTACCTTATGAAAGCTAACAGACATTAGTTTTACTGACCATGCAATGTTTTAAGAACATAAGCTAACTCTAGCTAGATTTCCATCATGGTGCATTGTGATTGATGATAATGTGGTTGTGCTAGATGGAAAACTACACTATGAAAGCTTAGACACATTAGATTTCACTCATCATGCAACGATTTAAGGATGAAATCTAACTTCAGCTATATTTTCAACATGGCGCAATGTGATTGATGACAATGTGGTTGTGTTACATGGAAAACTACTTTATGAAATCTAACACACATTCGCTTTCACTCATTGTGCCATGTTGTTAAAAGGAAAGCTAACTCCAACTAGATTTCTTTCATGGTGTAATGAGCTAACATACATAAGCTTTCCCTTATAGTGCCATGTTGTTAGAAGGAAAGCTAACTCCAACTAGATTTCCATCATGGTGTAATGTATTTGATGACAATGTGGCTGTGTTTGATGGGAAACTACCTTATGAAAGCTAACAGACATTATCTTTACTCATCGTGCAATGTTTTAAGAACGAAAGCTAACTCCAACTAGATTTCCATCATGGTGCATTATGATTGATGACAATGTGGTTGTGCTAGATGGACAACCAGACTATGAAATCTTACACACATTAGATTTTACTCATCGTGCAATGATTTAAGTATAAAAGCTAACTCCAACAAGATTTCCAACACGGTGCAATGTGATTGATGACAATGTGGTTATGTTCCATGGAAAACTACCTTATGAAAGCTTACACACATTAACTTTCACTCATCGTGCCATGTTGTTGAAAAGAAAGTTAACTCCAACTAGATTTCCATCATGGTGTAATGAGGTAACACACATAAGCTTTCCCTTATAGTGCCATGTTGTTAGAAGAAAAGCTAACTCCAGCTATATTTTCATCATGGTGTAATGTATTTGATAACAATGTGATCATTTTATATGGAAAACTACCTTATGAAAGCTAACATACATTAGCTTTACTCACCGTGCAATGTTTTAAGAGCGAAATCTATTTCTAGCTAGATTTCCATCATGGTGCATTGTGATTGATGACAATGTGGTTGTGCTAGATGGAAAACTACATTATGAAAGCTAACACACATTATATTTCACTCATTGTGTAATGATTTAAGGATGAAAGCTAACTCTAGTTATATTTCCATTACAGAGCAATGTGATCGATGACAATGTGGTTGTGTTAGATGAAAAACTACCTTATGAAAGCTAACACACATTAGCTTTCACTCATCGTGCCATGCTGTTAGAAGGAAAGATAACTCTAGCTAGATTTGCATCATGGTGTAATGTATTTGATGACAATGTGGCTGTGTTAGATGAAAAAATACCTTACGAAAGCTAACACATATTAGCTATTACTCACCGTGCAACGTTTTAAGAACGAAAGCTAACTCTAGATATATTTCCAACATAGTGCATGTTGATTGATGACAATGTGGTTTTGCTAAATGTAAAACTACATTATGAAAGATAACATACATTAGATTTCACTCACCGTGCAATGATTTAAGGTCAAAATCTAACTCCAACTAGATTTCCATCACGGTGCAATGTGACAATGTGGTTGTGTTAGATAAAAACCTAATTCGAGCTATATTTTCATCATGGTGTAATGAGCTAACACACATGAGCTTTCACTCATCGTGCCATGTTGTTAGGAAGAAAACTAACTCCAACTAGATTTCCATCATGATGTAATGTATTTGATGACAATTTGGTTGTGTTAGATAGAAAACTATCTTATGAAATCTAACTCCAACTACATTTCCATCATGGTGCATTGTGATTGATGACAACGTGGTTGTGTTAGATGAAAACTACATTATGAAAGCTAACACATTACATTTCACTCATTGTGCAATGATTTAAGGACTAAAGCTAACTTCAACTAGATTTCCGTCATGGTGTTATGTATTTGATGGTGTTATGTATTTCATGACAATGTGATTCTTTTAGATAGAAAACTACCTTATGAATTTTAACACACGTTAACTTTCACTCACCATGCAATGTTTTGAAAACAAAAGCTAACTTCAGCTAGATTTCCATCTTGGTGTAATGAGCTAACACACATTTTATTTCACTCATCGTACAATGCTTTAAGAATGACAACTAACACGTTGTTAAAAGTTAAGCTAATTATAGCTAGATTTTCATCATCTTGTTATGTATTTGATAACAATGTGTTTGTTTTAGATAGAAAACTACCTTATGAAAACTAACACACATTAACTTTCACTCAACAGGCAATGTTTTAAGAACTAAAGCTAACTCCAGCTAAATTTCCATCATGGTGCAATGAACTAACACACATTGGCTTTCACTCATCATGACATGTTGTTAGAAGAAAAGCTAATTCTAGCTAAATTTCCATCATGGTATAATGTAGGACAATGTGGCTGTGTTAGATGGAAACCTAACTTATGACAGCTAACACATTAGCTTTTACTCACCGTACAATGTCTTAAGAATGAAAGGTAACTCCAAATAGATTTCCATCATGGTGAATTGTGATTGATGACAGTGTGGTTGTTCTAGATGGAAAACTACATTATGAAAGCTAACACACATTAGATTTCACTCACCGTGCAACGATTTAAGGATGAAAACTAACTCCAACTAGATCTCCATTGCGGTGCAATGTGATTGATGAAAATGTGGTTGTGGTAGATGAAAAACTACCTTATGAAAGCTAACACACATTAACTTTATCTCATCGTGCCATGTTGTTAAAATTAAAACTAACTCCAGCTAGATTTCCATCATGGTGTGATATATTTGATGACAATGTGGTTGTTTTATATAGAAATCTACCTTATGAAAACTAACACACATCACCTTTCACTCACAGTGCAATGTTTTAAGAATGAAAACCAACTCAAGCTAGATTTCCATCATGGTGCAATGTGATTGATGACAATGTGGTTGTGTCAGATGAAAAACTACCTTATGAAAAGTAACACACTTTAGCTTTCACTAACTGTGCAATTTTTTAAGAATGAAAACTAACTCCATCTAGATTTCCATCGCGGTGCAATGTGATTGATGACAATGTAGTTTTGTTAGATGGAAAACATCCTTATGAAAGCTATCGCATGTTAGGTTTCACTCACCATGCCATGTTGTTAGAAGGAAGCTAACTCCACTAGATTTCCATTATGGTGTAATGTATTTGATGACAATGTGGGTGTGTTAGATGACAAACTACCTTATGAAAACTAACATAGATTAGATTTTAGTCACCATGCAATGTTTTATGAATGGAAACTAACTCCAACTATATTTCCATCATGATGTAATGTGATTGATGACAATGTGGTTCTGTTAGATGGAAAACTACAATATGAAAACTAACACACATTAACTTTCATTCATCGTGGAATGTTTTGAGAACGAAAACTGAGTATAGCTAGATTTCCATTACATTCATACACATACATCAATAATATAAGTGCCATGTCCAAAGTCAAATAAGAATTTGGTGGTTTTATCTAAGTTGATATATGTCATTCTCTAATACTTCTTGGATCTCTTATTGTTATCTCTTCATATATATTTTATGTAATTTATATGTAAATTCCCTTTTGCTAGCGTGCACAATATGTAGGGGAACAATGTTTCGTGGCATACAAAAGGGCTACCCTATTGTTTTGAATTATTGCAGCTATATTACCTTTTTGAACATACACTTCATATGGTTTAACCTTAATTACAAACTACAATTCCAATGTCTTACAGAAATTGGGAGGAGTTACAATGGAAAATATAATTTTGATAAGAGGGACTATGTTAACCTCCTAATTAATGGTCAAGTTATTGGATTAAGAAGGGTTGAATCTACAGATACTACAACTCATTATGGTGGAGAAAGGCTTAATGTAGGATATGTTATGATTTTGATAATTGATGTTATTGAACCACATTTGATTGTGGAAGATATTGATGAAGGGGACTTACATCCATGGAAGATCATAGATTTGAGGCATAACAAAGGTAAATCAAAATCTTGAAGCACATGTTAAGTGTTTTTGATAGTACATTGCTTGTTATTTTTTAGCAAATACTAAGTTTGTCTAATTTGTTGTATATGTGCAAATGTCTTTTCTGCATTTTCTATTGGAGACAAGGTATATCTTTTGCAATGTGGAGTGACAGTGGGTGAAGGCTCCATATTCAATACAAATATTGGTCATAAGGTGAATGGAAGTATGGTAAATAAAGGATCCATAGTGGTTAATATTGAGAAGGTGTTAAAACATGATGCTCTTTTTCCACATCCAACATGATTTGAAAATACACTAGGGGTGCATTGGGATCTTATGAGATTTTGCTAGAATCAGATTTGGAACCTCATTGTCATGATAATCAAGTAAATGCTCCCCAAGATAGGCTTACATTCACATGCAAAAAGTTTTCTCTTTCACATGAGTGCACGGGAACAAGCATGTGCATTGCCAAAGGGATCATAGTTAATGTCTGTGAGGATGACATGGTTGAGGGTGAAAGGTTAGGTGAAAAGGAATTCGGTGTTTTTGTGGAAGACATAGAAAGAAATTGTGAAATATGTAGGATTGGAGATAAGTCTATACATTGTTTGGTTAGATGGTCAATAAATCAGTTGGTGGACAATGAAGGTGAGATTTTGAAGGGTGAATGAAAATTTCAAGGAGGCACCCAATGAAATGGTGATATGTGATCTTATAGAGGAAAAAAGTCCCCTAAACACATGGGATGGTGATCTTTATAATGAAAAATATCTAGACTCAATTGCTATGCACGTGACAAGGCCATATAAAAGGATTAAATGAGTTGTGGCTACAAAAAAAGCTGGAAACTTTCAAATATAGAGAGATGAAGATAAAGAAACCAACTTTTGGAAGCGGATGAATGTTGCAAACAAGATTGTCTTCAACATGTGGATAGGAAAGCCACTATAGCTACTAGAAGGGGTATGGAACTCTTAAAAAAATGACATTAGGGAATTTGCCTTGAATTCACTCCTTTCCAACACAATCATGTCAAAGAGCCATGGCCATGGCCTACCTCCTACTATTAGGAAAGTAAAGGACATGAGGTTTAATGGAGATATTATTTGTAAGAAAGCATGGTACAAGATACATAATATTACTCAAAGCACCTTCTATACTTACCAACATAACTTCCAATAAGTACATGTCAAAGGAATTCATGGTAACACCAACAAATGCAAACCATGTGCACATACTATGGAAACCATAGAAATGTTGCACAAAATTGTCATGGATAATTCAGATTTTTCACTGAACCAAACACAACAAGTTGAAGAAGATGGAATGTCTACTCCTTTAATACTACTTCCATCAACGTACACCCAAATTTCTTTGTTAAAAGAGATCAATGAGGCTCTTCAAGAGCTCAATTTTCCATCAATATCACAACAAACAACAAGCAAGATTTGGAATACTCATTTTCCATATGTTGCATTCTTAAAGAACACTAACTTCAGTAAATGTAGTGAATGTATCGTGTTGAAAGCACAGATGAAGACAACGACTACAAAAGAGCTGGAAGAAAAGGCATGAGCTAGACTGAAGAAACATAACAAGATTGTTATGTGTGGAAGATATTGCTACTATGCCCATAGAATTATGTTAGAGCGGTATCCAAAGGAATACTTGAGAATTATCCATGATAAAATGGACAAAACAAAGACTTCAATCCCAAGATTACATGTCAAATCAAAATCTATTGCAGGAACAAACTTGGTTTTGTCGTTTTCAGGTGTGCTAAAACATGGGCATAACACATGAGGTTTTGGTAATTTATCCCTACCATTTGTACACATGGGATCACAATTTACTAGTACATCTCTTGCAAAGTGCTTGAGGCAACTTAAAGACCCACACCTTGATATGTATGGTGATTTGCTTTATGAGAGTGGAAGTTCAAGAAACCCACTTTCAAATGCATTACTTCAAAACTCTATTTACTCAAAATGTAGAGTGTACAAGGATTCTTTCCTATCTTTAAATGGAAGCTCAAAATATCAAAATATTGATTTTAAACCTCTTCCTCCACATTTATTGTTACAATTGGACAATGTAGCTAGTGATAATAAGAATCGTTATGTTTTCATGTTTCTATCACTATTAACTGCACTTGGTGCCTTCATCACTATTGAGGTTGGGTTCTTGCTTGTGGGGCACACCCATGAATACATAGATGGAACCTAGGGAAGAATGTCTTCCAACTTGAAAAGTACAGATATATATTTTTTTATCTGAGATGATGGATACATATTGCACAATAGAAGAAAAACAAGCATTTCCACCTAAACTTATTGGCAAAGTGTATGACTTCAAAAGTTTTCTTAATGGCATCAAGGAGGGGAAAAATGCACTAGTTGGACATCTTAATGTCCAGTACTTCCAATTTCTTGTACTCAATGATGTTCTAGTTATGAGGTATAAAGAATCCATCAGAGACATTAATTGGTCAGAACCATTTGAGTTGTGGAATATAGATGATGAAGGTCGACCTATATTGCCCACAGGGAAGCCATCTTTCTTACGTCCCAAAGACAATGATGTTTATTTAAAAGAACTAAAGGAAGGAATAAAACCATACATAAAAATGTGGAAAGAGACTATTGGCAATGAGAATTCACCAATTGTTACAGAGGAATCGAATAAAGAACTAGATTATTGGAAAAGAGTTCTTGATGCATTAGATGGAATCTATAATGACCATACACCCTTGGATGAAAGTGATTCTTCTTATGATGATTTTTGGCCCAACGTGAGGAAAACTGTTAACGTTGATGGTAATGTACTCCATGCAATATCAAGTATTATGGATGTAGATTTTGATAATGTGACAGATGAATCGGTATATGTTGGACCCAAGTGCAACAAGCCAAATCCAACATTCAATCCTAGAACTGATGTAGAGAAAATGAAGTTGTTTCTTGTTAGGTTAGGAAATGAGGATGAAGGAGACATGATTTGGATGGAAAAATCCACCTCAGATATCTTCCAGGATGATGATAGTGAGACCCTTCATGTAAATATTGATTGGTGGTAGCTTAGTTTAGGGAAATACAAGGGAAATATTTTAGAACAATTTTGGGTACCAAATCCTGATGACACAGAACTTGGATCTATTCCAACTAACACCATAGTTTGGGCATGGATGCCAAAGAAAGAAGATTGCAGGAAGACCAAGATAAATAAATGTGGTGTACAAACTGTACTTGATCTGCTTGAGCGGATATAAGGAGATTAGGTGGACATGATTCATGAATGTTATGTGGCTTTTTGAATGAATTTTAGTATACATGAAGAAACATTTTTCAATGTTTGTAGTATAATAAATACTATTCAAGCTACCTTTTGAGGAATTTTATATTATTTATTGCATATATGAAAATTTCACTTCAAGTTCAATGTTAATTCATGTGATGATATTTTATGCGAACTAGCTAACACCATTCAAATTTTAACTTTTCAATTTGTCTTTTAGATCAACACAACATGTCACTATATCAAATGTGTATAATTATATTCATTAATGCATGTACAAAACTGTTACCTTATTTATTATTAGCTTTTGCTCGCTCTCTTCAATACCACTTTGAGATTTTCATTTTGTTCCCCTGATGATTGGTGGAGTGTCCACTCGAAACGTAGGGATGTTTCAATACACAATTTAATTCCATAAACTCTCTTTGTCATTATGATTAATTGTGGAAATCTTCATCCTCAAGCTGTACTTGATCTGCTTGAGAAAATATAAGGAGATTAGGTGGAGATGATTAATGAATGTAATTTTGCTTTTTGAATGACTAATTAATATACATGAAGAAAAATATGTCAATGTTTGTAGTATATCAAATTTTCTCTTCAAGCTACCTTTTGAGGAATTTTGTATTATTTGCTACATATATGAAAATTTTGGTTCAACTTCATGTTAATTCATGTGTTGATACTTTATGTGAATGCACCTAAAAACATCTTATAGACTTGCTTTGTGAGTAAATTTAAGGAACTTGCAATAAGGTTTGAAGTGAGTTTTCCCTATTATTTGTTATTATAGTTGATATAAATTTAATTGTACTACTATGTTGCATTCACATTCATAACTATATTTTCTCATGTAGACTTTAAAGTGGTGTCAACTTTGTACTAGTATATTAACTTATACTCAATAAATACAGTACTAACATTTTGAGTGTGTAGGTTTTATCAGTTTGTCATCATTGTGATTGATTTTCTGGATTAAACTATGTGAACGTTTTTCAGACCAATGTTTTGAGTCGACACTCCACCCATGCTTGTTACGGGAACCATGAAAAAATCATTGTGGACTGAAAAGATTTCACATAACTTAATCCAGAAAATCAATCATTAAGTAGTAACATCATGTTAGCTTTAATTCATGTTAGACATTATCATCAAATACATTGCATTATAAAAACAATTTAATCCATGTGAGATTTAATGTTGATCATAATGCACTACATGGAATATAAGAATTATGGATGGAGATTTTGATAATGTGATAGATGAACTAGTATATGTTGGATCCAAGTGCAACAAGCTAAAGCCAAGATTCAATCCTATGATCAAATTTGAGAAAGGAAATATGTTGCTAGTTAGATCATGAGCTGATGATGAAGGAGAGATGATTTGGATGACAAAAACCACCTCATATATCTTCTAGAATGATGAAAGTGAGACTCTTCATGTAAAGGTTGATTGATGGAAGCCTAGTTTAGGGAAATACAAGGGAAAATTTTAGAACATTATTGGGTATCAAACCTTGATGACACTTGACTTGGATGTATTCTAGTTAATACCATAGTTTGGGCATGGATGGAAAAGAAAGAAGATTGCATGAAGAACACGATAAATAAATGTAGTGTACAAGTTGTAATTGAGTTGCTTAACTGAATATAAGGATATTAGGTGGAGATGATTCATGAATGTAATTTTCTCTTTGAATGAGTTATTAATATACAAGAAGAAGCACTTTTCAATGTTTGTTGTATATCAAATATTCTCTTCAAGCCTTTTTTTGAGGAATTTTATGTTATTTACTAATATGAAAATTTTGGTTCAACTTCTATGTTAATTCAAGTGATGGTACTTTATGTGAATTAGATAACAACATTCAATTTTTAACTTTTCAATTTGTTTTTTACATAAACTCAACATGTCACTATATCAAATGTGCATAATCATATTCAATAATGAACCTTAAAACATCTTCTAGACTTCCTTTGTGAATAATGTAAGGCACTTGCAATAAGGTTTGAAGTGACTTTTCCCTATTATTTATTATTATAATTGATATAAATTTAATTGTTCTACTCTGTTGATTTCTAATTAATATTATATTTTCTTCTGTAGACTTTAAAGTGGCGTGAAATTTGTATTAGTGAAATATCTTATACTCAACAAAGACAGTAGTAACTTTTTCAGAGTGTAGGATTTCACAGTTTGTCATCATTGTGAATGATTTTTTGGATTAAGTTGTCAGTGAGTTTTTCAAACCAACATTTTAAGTGGGCACTTCACGCATGATCTTCAGGGGAACAATGTAAAATTTATTATGGTTTGAAAATATTTCACATAGCTTAATCCTGAAAATCAATAGCCAAGTATTAACATTTAATGTCAATACTACATAAGTTAATAATAGTCACAACACAATATTAATTTATTGTTAAATAACTTTATGTTATGTAAGAAATTTTTTCCACAAATTATTAATAATTCACTAGTCAACTATTGGTGACTTGTTTTAATACGTAGATATAAATATTAATGATAATCAAAGTATATCATTAAATACATTTATAGGTAAAATTTCTCACATAAATATGTTATTCATATAATCAACATTCATTAACTTAGTTTTTAATACACCACCACCACCACCAAATATAATAATAAATCATGTCTCTATTCTAATTCATAATTTATTTTAATCATTACTAAGATAAAAACCTATTTTACTTTAAGTCATAAAATATTTTCTCTTGTCCACTATCAAGTGGTGCCAACTTCCGAAAATAAAACATGATACTCAAAAAAGGCTTAGACTTACTATGGTAACTCAGCCTAGACACATTAGTTAACATAATTTCAATTAAATGAAATTCCAAGATAATAATAGCAACAAACATTGATTATTAATGTCATTAAATAACTTTAATAATAATATGTAAAAAAGTCTTCTACAATCTATTTTTCGTGATATAATCATTGATCAACTTAACTTTTATTAGAAAATATAAATAATAGTAATATAAATAAATTATATTTTCTATTCTAATGCATAATTTTCTTTTTATCGTTAAAATAACAAAATTAGCATAGTAACACTTAATATATAATAGGTTTTCTTATCACTTGTAAAATGTTCCAACCTTCTAATATATTACAACATGATACTCAACACATACAATATTACTTGCTATGTCGAGAATTAAAATTATTATAGTAACAAACACATTTGTATTATGTCATTAAATAGTTTTTAAATGGGCCATTCTAAAATTGTGCCAACCTTCTACTAGTATAGGAACTCAACACCAACAATGTACTAGTTACCATATCAAATTATAATTCAATTTCTTAATCATAGTAATATATACAATATTGATGTCATTACATAAACTTAATCAAATTACCATTTAATACAAACTATAGATAATATTAATAGAAATTATGTAAGGAATCTAAGTCTAAGAATTTCATCATTTTGAAAGAATCAAAGTTTAAGACTGTCATCATTTTGATTTGTCACTGAGGATTAGAAATGCGTAATCTAGGTGTTAATACAGTCCCTCTCCCCTCATGTTGTAAAGGGTGCTAGCTCAATGGAAGAGCACATGCATTACAAGTAGGACGATGGTGGTTCGATTCCTCCGTGCCCTAACATAAATTAATAGATGATATACAATCTTAATGATAATATAAATATTGTAAGATATCTATATTTTCATTATAAATATGCTCTTTTCAATTAAACACATTGTTCAAATGATTCATAAATAAATAATGAACACTTGCAATAATTAGTTTAGTTGGTTTTTCCCCTTTCCTCTTGTATATGAAAAAAATCAAATTGTATTGCGCTAATGCTATTCTAGTTCATAATTGATTTTGATTATTAAAATAATTAATATTAATAAATAAGGGAGGCTTTACTAACATCAATATCATTAAATAAATTTATAGGTAAGAAATTTCTCAAGTTAATCTATTATTCATAAAGTAAGCATTCATCAACTTAGTTTCTAATACACTACCACTGCCAACAACAACAATAATAAATTATGTTGCTATTTTAATTCATAATTTACTTTAATCATTACAAGGGTAAAACTTAGACTTTAAAGTCATAACATATTTTTTCAATTTGATTATAAGTGGTGCCAATTTCCTAAAATAAAACAACATACATAACAAAGATAAAATAATTACTATGACAATGTTTATAATTGTTGTAGTAACAAATACAATGTTGATATTATGTCATAAAATAATTTAATCAACTTAACATCTAATACAACCTATAAATAATCTTAATATAAATTATGTAGGATTCAAAGGCTACGACTTTCCTCATTTTGAAAGAACTTAATCTAGCAAAAGTTTTAAATTTTAGATCTAACCCATCTAGTTGTAATTGAGATGTAATATTTCCTTTTGAATAGTTGAATACTAAAGTTTTACTTGAAATAAATAAAAAATATTAATTGAGAAACTAGTTCATTGGATTAATTATTCCAAATTTAATGGAATAGTTCTTTAAGTTGATTTTTCTAGATTTAATAGAATATGTATTTAGAGATTTCCAAAAAAACTCAATGTGGATGAAGTCCTTGCAATAGAATATTTCCAAATTTAATAAAATAATACACTGTATAGGTAGTTGATTGGGTGTTTGATTTATCTTACACACACTCGACCTGATTTATATTATGCATTTAGTGTGGCTTTGAGATACAAGGATCAGCCTCATGATATCCACTAGAGAGTAGCCAAGAGGATCCTAAACTTTGTTCAAGGAACAAGAACTCATGGGATATTATACAAAGAAAAATATGATCTTGATTTGATTGGATTTACTGATAGTGGTTGGGCAGGTGACAACACAGATCTAAAGTCTACATCAGGATATGTGTTCATGCTTGCAGAAGGACCGATCAGTTGGTCAAGCAAGAAGCAGAGTTCCATAGTGTTTTCATCAGATCTACTCCAACAAAATTTATAAATTTCTGGTAGCACACAGAATGGTTTCATCTAAGTTTCAGCTACAGATGAAGAAATTTAAAATATGGCTTAAGAGTTCCTGGTCCAAATCAAATATATGCACTTTATGCATCCATGAAAGGAGGTATGAGCACAGAAGAGATTCATGAGTTATGCTATATTGATAGATGGTTCCTTTTATAGTTGTGGGAGCTCCTAGACGTTGAAGGTTTCCTATCTATCACAAAGCTGTCAGAATTGAGAAAAGATGATTTTTATGAAGTAAAGAAGAGGGGATTTCAGGATAAGCAGATATTATTTGCAATTAAATCACCTGAAAAAGAAGTTCATACCCGATGCCTAGCTTTAGGTGTATGTACTGTATATAAAGGAGTGGATACATGTGCAGTTGAGTTTGAAGCCGATACACCCTATATGTACTCATCTTACAACGGTGAATGTGAAGAAAATCCTAGGGCATCACGAACAATTCCTTTTGTCTCTAAGGCAATTGGTCATCCTTTAGCAAAGTATGTTGCCCTTCTTATGTCAGGAAATTCTCTTCAAGACATCGGTTTTACATAGTCATGTATCTTTCAAGGAAGCAGTCCTTCCATTTGAAAAGTTTCAAGGATGTGATATGGTTCTTGGTCCTAAAATGCGAAACACTGAAAAAGTGATGATAGGGCTACTAAGCGACTGATCATTGATATTGACTTTCAGAGTCATTTTGAAATGGATCGACACTGTACATTTGTTTCTCTTGGAGGGGGTGTGATTGGTGACAAGTACAGATTTGTTGCTGCTTCCTTCTTGCGTGGAGTAAATTTTATTCAAATTCCAACAACACTGATGTCTCAGTTGGAGGAAAAATAGGAATAAACCATCCATTGGGAAAGAACTTGATTGGTGCATTTTTCCAGCCTTAGTGTGTATTAGTAGACACAGATACACTTAGTACATTACCAGATAGAGAATTAGCTTCAGGTATTGCAGAAGTTATAAAATATGGTTTAATCCGAGATGCTGCATTTTTTGAGTGGCAAGAAAAGAACATGCAGGATTTTCTAGCAAGGGATCCAAGTGCATTGCTAGACCCACTAGATCATATGTTGGAATACTAATATATATGCCTGTGGTTTATGTGGGTAACCTTGCTAAATTTGAACAAATATTGGAAGCAATGGTACAAGCTACAAAGCTTTCATTGAAGCAAAATTCAATACCACTTCCACCATGGAGAACACTTGGATATTTGCATGCCAAATGGATTTATCCCTATGAGAAAGAGCATGCTGAGAACCGAAGTAAACTTAGAAGGCAAAGATTAAGTCCTGATTGGAAATTTGCAGCTCCTCGCTCAAAACAAAGACAATGCAGTGAGCTATGGAGATGGTTAAAAGACTCTCTTATGTCTGAAGTCGATGCTAGATGTGCAGTAAGGACCATGCAAACTAAAAGAAACAGGAACTTACGCTACTCTTGTGGATTTTGTATAAAGGTTTTGAGATGTTAATATGGCTGGCTGGAAACATAAATTATCTCCATATTTTACAGTAAATGTGAAATATATATCTCAAATTTCAGGGTATTGGATGAGAATTTCCAGAAAATCAAGGTTGATATTTTGTCAAAGGAAAACATCGATAGCAAATAAATAGAGTATTGTACAAGTGTCATCACAATTTGATGAACAGAGCACTAATGATTTAAGCGCATGATATTTTAAGTATTAAATCCTGAAAGCGAGTTCAAGCATCAAAGAAGCCCCATGTGTCAACACAAATACCAAATGGTAGAGTGTATTAATTCTAGATCCAATTATTCAGGCAGAAAATTAGAACGAGCTCCAGATAATTAAGGCATACAGTTTTAGAAAATCAACTTTGCTATTTTTGAAAGCATTTGATCCATAGAAATAGGATCTCATAACTATCTTAGAAACTCATAAGTTTTGTATATAAGGATAGTAGCTAGATTTGAAAAGCGTGTGGCAATTAGAGATGGGAATCCAATTTTGATGTATATTGTATGACATGAAACTCTCTGCATCTTCAATATAGGTTCTGCTTTGATATGATTATGGTTACGAGCTGATTTTGTATTTTTATGATTGTGTTTTTTATGATTTATCCTGTGTATGGTTGAATACAATCCATTGCATGGTTCTTGTAATAAAATACAGTTAACTTTCAAATATTTAGTGACAGAGTCAGTTTTATTCCATAAATTCGTGCTCGTAGTTCCCTTGATATTGAATTTTGTATTCCACTTTATGTCATAAAGATATTTAATGGTTATGTGATTTTCCTATATCTTTGATTATATACCAACTCAGTTTTTATTTTGATTTTATTGAATTATTTTTAAAATATTTCTTTAAGCTTGAACCCCTGTAGTCTAGGTTCAACTTTAGGGATAACATCTTCTGGTGCCACTACCGGGGATGGAGGAGTGAAGATATCTTCCCCGGGAAAGAATGACAATGATCAGATCCAGCTCTTGATGGTGGATAGGAGTAGGAAACTAGTTTGACTATGGATTTATTCACTAGGAGACTCCATGTTTGAAGAATCCATAGGTGATTTTACAATTCCAAGATGTCAAAGGGTTTTGATACTATTTTGGCACAGAGATTTGCTCCGCTCAATTTCTCAGTTGTTCCTGGCTTTCCAAATACAGTACATATCAAGGACGAATGGGGATATTTTATTCTGTGATTTAGAGAAAAGGAAGAGGACAATTTGGCACATCATGTAATTAAATTGCATCAATGCATGGATCAGCTGAGTATACATCATGAAGATGTATTGATGAAAATGTTTATGTATTCATTAGATGGTTGTGCGAGAAAATGGTACAGAACTCTTCTTGCTTCTAGTATTTCCTCTTTGAAATATTTTCATGATGCTTTTTATTCATATTGTAAGAGGATTTACCCAGCTGAGTGTCTTTTTGAGCATTGTTGTATGGGATATGCATTATATATCCAGGGTTTAGTAGTAGATTCTTCCAGTAGGAAAGATGAAGCTGGTGGTTATGCTATGAAGAAGGAAGAAGATCTATTATCTTCCTCTAATTCTATTTTACAACAAGAAATTTTTTCAAAATTCTGATATTAAAGTTGATGATAGCATCATAGAACATAAATATTCATCTTTAGAAATCAAACAGAATGCCCCATTTTATGATGAAGACATTGAAGTTCTAGATTGGGATCAGCATCAACCGATTCACTCTGAAGATATGCCAATCTATGATGAGTATTCATATGAAGAAGAGAATATCCCTACATCACCTTTTGTTGATTTGAGGAGCAGCCAACAGATGTATGACAACAATGAATCAAATTTTGATAAGGAACAACATTGTGTGGAAATCAACCATCCTGAATCTGTAGAATACATTGAGTAGCCATATTTGCAATTCAGTAGGTCTGCATTCATAATGTTGCAAACTGGATTTGCAGAAAATATCAAACAACCTATGATTAGCAAAAAAATCAATCTGCAGCCATGTTTAGATTTGTAGGTAGCTGAAAGTGGCAGCCATTATGAGGAAGAGGATATAGAGAGATATTTTGATCTTCAACTTAAACAGTAGCAAGAGGTATTTATTTACAGCTTCATTGATCCATTTGTTGATTATATGGAGTCTTTGAGCAGCTCAAATGTTAGATTGTTTTTTGAAGGTTGGCTTTTCCTTCTTTTGAAATGAATTTTGATATACCATGGGCTCCTTTATTCATCATCTCCAGATCATAAGTTTTACCAGTTAGTCAAATATTTGTATGGCTTCATTGGAAGCATG
Source organism: Pseudotsuga menziesii (assembly GCA_001517045.1). NCBI lineage: Eukaryota > Viridiplantae > Streptophyta > Pinopsida > Pinales > Pinaceae > Pseudotsuga > Pseudotsuga menziesii. The sequence goes on from LPNX010544180.1 coordinate 56,453, forward strand.
ATTTTACCTAATCAAAAGAAAGCAGATGATTAGAATGGGAGCTGCAAATAAATAAGCTTGATTCTTCAAGCATTTCCTTAAGTTTGTATAGTGTGATCAGATTGTTGTGAGAGGATTATTTCAATTTGCAGAGTAGTTTAAAGATTCAGCCAGTAGTTTGTTTTCAAGTTTTTTAAGTGGCAGATATTTGTGATGAAGACTCCAGCCCAATGAAATGGAAAGGCACCTTGTCTACTTGTTCTTGGAAACTCACAGGGAGCATGCAATCCCCAGACAAAGACAGATGTTGTCATTAGATCTTCTCCAACAAAATTTATAAATTTCTGGCAGCACACAGAATGGTTTCATCTAAGTTTCAGCTACAGATGAAGAAATTCAAAATATGGCTTAAGAGTTCCTGGTCCAAATCAAATATATGATTTTTATGTAGCCATGAAAGGAGGTATGAGCACAGAAGAGATTCATGAGTTATGCTATATTGATAGGTTCCTTTTATAGTTGTGGGAGCTCCTAGACGTTGAAGGTTTCCTATCTATTACAAAGCTGTCATAACTTAGCAAAGATGATTTTTATGAAGTAAAGAAGAGGGGATTTTAGGATAAGCAGATATTATTTGCAATTAAATCACCTGAAAAAGAAGTCTGTACCCAATGCCTAGCTTTAGGTGTATGTCCTGCATATAAAGGAGTGGATACATGTGCAGTTGAGTCTAAAGCCGATACACCCTATATGTACTCATCTTACGACAGTAAATGTGAAGCAAATCGTAGGGCATCACGAATAGTTCCTTTTGTCTCTAAGGCAATTGGTCATCCTTTAGCAAAGTATGATGCCTTTCTTATTTCAGGAAATTCTCTTCAAGACATTGGTTTTACATAGTCATGTATCTATGAAGGAAGCAGTCCTTGCATTTGAAAACTTTCAAGGATGTGATATGGTTCTTGGTCCTAAAATGTGAAACACTAGAAAAGTGATGATAGGGCTACTAAGCGACTGATCATTGATATTGACTTTCAGAGTCATTTTGAAATGGATCAACACTGTACCTTTGTTTCTCTTGGAGGGGGTGTGATTGGTGACATGTGCGGCTTTGCTGCTGCTGCCTTCTTGCGTGGAGTAAATTTTATTCAGATTCCAACAATACTGATGTCTCAATTGGAGGAAAAACATGAATAAACCATCCATTGGGAAAGAACTTGATTGGTGCATTTTTCTAGCCTCAGTGTGTATTAGTAGAGACATATACAATTAGTACATTATCAGATAGAGAATTAGCTTCAGGTATTGCAGAAGTTATAAAATATGGTTTAATCCGAGATGCTGCATTTTTTTAGTGGCAAGAAAAGAACATGCAGGATTTGCTAGCAAGGGATCTAAGTGCATTGCTAGACCCACTAGATCATATGTTGGAATACTAAGATATATTCCTGTGGTTTATGTGGGTAACCTTGCTAAATTTGAACAAATATTGGATGCGATGGTAGAAGCTACAAATATTTCATTGAATCAGAATTCAATACCATTTCCACCATGGAGAACACTTGGATATTTGCATGCCAAATGGCTTTATCCCTATGAGAAAGACCATGCTGAGAATCAAAGTAAACTTAGAAGGCAAAGTGTAAGTCCAGATTGGAAATTTGCGGCTCCTTGATCAAAACAAAGACAATGCAGTGAGCTATGGAGAAGGTTAAAGCCTCTCTTCTGTCCGAAGTCGATGTTGGATGTGCAGTAAGGACCATGTCAACTAAAAGAAATAGGAACTTATGCTACTCTTGTGGATTTTGTATAAAGGTTTTGAGATGTTAATATGGCTGGCTGGAAACATAAATTATCTCCATATTTTACAGTAAATGTGAAATATATATCTCAAATTTCATGGTATTGGATGAGCATTTCAAGAAAATCAAGGTCGATATTTTGTCAAAGGAAAACATCGACAGCAAATAATTAGACTATTGCACAAGTGTCATCACAATTTGATGAACAAAGCACCAATGATTTAAGTGCATGATATTTTAAGTATTAAATCTTGAAACTTAGTTCAAGAATCAAAGAATCCCCATGTGTAACACAAATACCAAATGGCAGAGTCAATTAATTCTAGATCCAATTATTCAGGCAGAAAATCAGAACGAGCTCCAGATAATTTAGGCAGACAGTTTTAGAAAATCGACTTTGCTATTTTTGAAAGCATTTGATCCATAGAAATAGGATCTCATAACTATCTCAGAAACTCAGAAGTTTTGTATATAAGGATAGTAGCTAGATTTGAAAAGTGTGTGGCAATCGGAGATGGGAATCCAACTTTGATGTATAATATATGACATGAAACTCTCTGCATCTTCAATATAGGTTCTGCTTTGATATGATTATGGTTACGAGCTGATTTTGTATTTTTATGATTGTGTTTTTTATGATTTATCCTGTGTATGGTCGAATACAATCCATTTCATGATTCTTGTAATAAAACACAGTTATATTTCAAATATTTAGTGATAGAGTCAGTTTTATTCCATAAATTCGTGCTCGTAGTTCCCTTGATATTGAATTTTGTATTCCACTTTATGTCATCCAGATATTTAATGGTTATGCGATTTTCCTATATCTTTGATTATATACCAACTCAGTTTTTATTTTGACTTTATTGAATTATTTTTAAAAGATTTCTTTAAGCTTGAACCCCTGTAGTCTAGGTTCAACTTTAGGGATAACATCTTCTGGCGCCGTTGCCGGGGATGGAGGAGTGAAGATATCTTCCCAAGGAAAGAATGACAATGATGGTGGACAGGAGTAGGACACTAGTTTGACTACAGATTTATTCACTAGACGACTCCATGTTTAAAGAATCCAGAGGCGATTTTACAATTTCAAGATGTCAAAGGGTTTTGATACTATTTTGGCACAGAGATTTGCTCCGCTCAATTTCTCAATTGTTCCTGGCTTTCCAAATACAGTACCTATCATGGATGAATGGGGATATTTTGTTCCGTGATTTAAAGAAAAGGAAGAGGACAATCTGACAGATTATGTAATTAAATTTCATCAATGCATGGATCAATTAAGTATACATCATGAAGATGTATTGATGAAAATGTTTATGTATTCATTAGATGGTTGTGTGAGACAATGGTATAGAACTCTTCTTTCTTCTAGTATTTCCTCTTTGAAATATTTTCATGATGCTTTTTACTCATATTGTAAGAGGATTTACCCAGCTGAGTGTCTTTTTGAGCATTGTTGTAGGGGATATGCACTATATATCCAGGGTTTATTAGTAGATTCTTCCAGTAGTAAAGATGAAGCTGGTGGTTATGCTATGAAGAAGGAAGAAGATATATTATCTTCCTCTAATTCTGTTTTACAACAAGAAATTTTTCAAAATTCTGATATTAAAGTTGATGATAGCATCATAGAACAGAAATCTTCATCTTTAGAAATCAATCAGAATGCCCCATTTTATGATGAAGACATTGAAGTTCTAGATTGGGATCAGCATCAACCGATTCACTCTGAAGATATTCCAATCTATGATGAGTATTCATATGAAGAAGAGCATATCCCTACATCACCTTTTGTTGATTTGAGGAGCAGCCAACGGATGTATGACAACTATGAATCAAATTTTGATAAGGAACAACATTGTGTGGAAATAAACCATCCTGAATCCATAGAAGGCATTGAGCAGCCATATTTGCAATTCAGTAGGCCTACATTCATCATGTTTCAAACTGGATTTGCAAAAAATATCAAACAGCCTATGATTAGAAAAAAAATCAATCTGTAGCCATGTTTAGATTTGTAGGTAGCTGAAAGTGGCAGCCATTATGAGGAAGAGGATATACAGAGATATTTTGATCTTCAACTTAAACAGCAGCAAGAGGTATTTCTTTATAGCTTCATTGATCCATTTGTTGATTATATGGAGTCTTTGAGCAGCTCAAATGTTAGATTGTTTTTTGAAGGTTGGATTTTCCCTTCTTTTGAAATGAATTTTGATATTCCATGGGCTCCTTTATTCATCATCTCCAGATCATAAGTTTTACCAGTTAGTCAAATATTTGTATGGCTTCATTGGAAGCATGATTTTACCTAATCAAAAGAAAGCAGATGATTAGAATGGGAGCTGTAAATAAATAATCTTGATGCTTCAAACATTTCCTTAAGTTTGTACAGTGTGATTAGATTGTTGTGAGAGGATTATTTCAATTTGTAGAGTAGTTTAAAGATTCAGCCAATATTTTTTTTTCAAGTTTTTTAAGTAGTAGAGATTTGTGATGAAGACTCCACCCCAATGAAATGGAAAGGCACTTGGTCTACTTGTTCTTGGCAGCTCACAGGGAGCATGCCATCCCTAGATAAAGCCAGATGTTGTCATCAGATCTTCTCCAACAAAATTTATAAATTTCTGGCAGCACACAGAATGGTTTCATCTAAGTTTCAACTACAGATGAAGAAATTCAAAATATGGCTTAAGAGTTCCTAGTCCAAATTGAATATATGCACTTTATACAGCCATGAAAGGAGGTATGAGCACATAAGAGATTCATGAGTTATGCTATATTGATAGATGGTTCCTTTTACAGTTGTGGGAGCTCCTAGACGTTAAAGGTTTCCTATCTATTACAAAGCTATCAGAACTAAGCAAAGATGATTTTTATGAAGTAAAGAAGAGGCGATTTCAGGATAAGCAGATATTATTTGCAATTAAATCACCTGAAAAAGAAGTTCATATCTGATGCCTAGCTTTAGGTGTATGTCTTGCATATAAAGGAGTGGATACATGCGCAGTTTAGTTTGAAGCCAATACACCCTATATGTACTCATCTTACGATGGTGAATGTGAAGCAAATCATAGGGCATCACAAATAGTTCCTTTTGTCTCTAAGGCAATTGGTCATCCTTTAGCAAAGTATGCTACCCTTCTTATGTCAGGAAAATCTCTTATGTCAGGAAAATATCTTCAAAACATTGGTTTTACATAGTCATGTATCTATCGAGGAAGCAGTCCTTCCATTTGAAAAGTTTCGAGGATGTGATATGGTTCTTGGTCCTGAAATGCGAAACAATGGAAAAGTGATGATAGGGCTACTGAGCGACTGATCATTGATATTAAATTTTAGAGTCATTTTGAAATGGATCAACATTGTATGTTTGTTTCTCTTGGAGGGGGTGTGATTGGTGACATGTGTGGCTTTGTTGCTGCTGCCTTCTTGTGTGGAGTAAATTTTATTTAGATTCCAACAACACTGATGTCCCAGTTGGAGGAAAAATAGGAATAAACCATCAATTGGGAAAGAACTTGATTGGTGCATTTTTCTAGCCTCAGTGTGTATTAGTAGACACGGATACACTTAGTACATTACCAGATAGAGAATTAGCTTCAAGTATTGCAGAAGTTATAAAATATGGTTTAATCCGAGATGCTGCATTTTTTGAGTGGAAAGAAAAGAACATGCAGGCTTTGCTAGCAAGGGATCCAAGTGCATTGCTAGACCTACTAGATCATATGTTGGAATACTAAGATATCTTCCTATGGTTTATGTGGGTAACCTTGATAAATTTGAACAAATATTGGAAGCGATGGTAGAAGCTACAAAGCTTTCATTGAAGCAAAAATCAATACCACTTCCACCATGGAGAACACGTGGATATTTGTGTGCCAAATGGCTTTCTCCCTATGAGAAAGAGCCTGTTGAGAACCGAAGTAAAATTATAAGGAAAAGTGTAAGTCCAGATTATAAATTTGCGGCTCCTCACTCAAAACAAAGACAATGAAATGAGCTATGGAGAAGGTTGAAATCCTCTCTTTTGTTTGAAGTCGATGCTGGATGTGCAGTAAGGACCATGTCAACTGAAAGAAATAGGAACTTATGCTACTCTTGTGGATTTTGTATAAAGGTTTTGAGATGTTAATATGGATGGATGGAAACATAAATTATCTCCATATTTTACAGTAAATGTGAAATATATATCTCAAATTTCAGGGTATTGGATGAGCATTTCCAGAAAATCAAGGTCGATATTTTGTCAAAGGTAAACATCGACAACAAATAATTAGAGTATTGCACAAGTGTCATCACAATTCGATGAACAGAGCACCAATGATTTAAGCATGTGATCTTTTAAGTATTAAATATTGAAACTGAGTTCAAGCATCAAAGAAGCCCCATTTGTCAACACAAATACCAAATGGAAGAGTGTATTAATTCTAGATCCAATTATTCAGGAAGAAAATCAGAACGAGCTCAAGATAATTAAGGCAGACAGTTTTAGAAAATTGACTTTGCTATTTTTGAAAGCATTTGATCCATATCAATAGGATCTGATAACTATCTTAGAAACTCAAAATTTTTATATATAAGGATAGTAGCTAGATTTGAAAAGCGTGTGGCAATTAGAGATGGGAATCCAATTTTGGTGTATACTGTATGACATGAAACTGTTTGCATCTTCAATACAGGTTCTACTTTGATATGATTATGGTTACGAGCCGATTTTGTATTTTTATGATTTATCCTGTGTATGGTTGAATACAATCCATTGCATGATTCTTGTAATAAAATATAGTTATCTTTCAAATATTTAGTGACAGAGTCAGTTTTATTCCATAAATTCGTGCTCGTAGTTCCCTTGATATTCAATTTTGTATTCCACTTTATGTCATACAGATCTTTAATGGTTATGTGATTTTCCTATATCTTTGATTATATACCAACTCATTTTTTATTTTTATTTTATTGAAATATTTTTAAAAGATTTATTTAAGCTTGAACCCATGTAGTCTAGGTTCAAGTTTAGGGATAACACATAGCACTCTCATCTACAGAAGCAAAGTATATAGGAGTTGTAAATGCATCAACTCAATGTTTATGGTTGCAACAGATACTTGGAGAATGTGGCTTCGAATCCGAGTTTTAAACTATTATCTACTATGATAATCAAAGCACCATTTGAATATGCAATGATCTAGTTCAGAGACAGTGAACCAAGCACATTGAGATCCATATGCACTACATCAAAGAGCTTGTGCATGATGGCACCTTTGTTCTACTCTTATGTGCATCTTCAGAACAAGTAGCAGACATCTTCATATTTTTTTTTTGTGAGAAGACCTTCAAGAATCTCAAATCACTATTGGGTATTTCTGATCATGCTGTGAAGCATGATTGATGACAAGATTTGCAAATTGTGTTTCATGTCCATGATTAAGGGATGGTTTTTCCCACTAGGTTTTTGCCTCTTTCCTTGGTTGTATGGACAAGCAGTATGTAAAGGGTAAATAAGCCTTGTTGCTAAGCCCTATAGTTTTCTGATATTTACTCATAAATTCAGGCTTAAGGGGGGGTGTTAGAATAATCAACCCATAGTGTTACAACTGATTTTGCCACACATGGTGGATCACACCATTATGGCCTTCCATGTCCCTCTGCAGACTCTTTAGACCCCATGGACCATTTTTTTACCTTCGATGTTTCCAAGATCATCCCTAAAAACATGTATTATTTGATATACATGACTTTTAAACCCATTCTCGCGTGTATATTCGGATTTGAACCTTAAACCTGCATACATCGAGATGTGTTCAAAAAGCCAAATAGTTTTGGAGTTTTTCTTGATGTGGATCTGAATTACTTGTCTCTTGGCCTTCCATATGCCTTGAGATCACTCGGATTTGAACTTCCATTACCCCATTGAAGCACTATATAAGGAACCCTTTGGATACATTGAAGAAGGAGGAATTGAAGAGCAAGAGAACTATAGTCCATTGTTGCCGGAGCTTATACTTAAGTCTGCATCCCTTTGTCCCTTGGAGCACTTTGTGTTCTTCCTAAGCTTGCATTTTCTTGTGAGATTTCTATCAAGAGATGGAGGATTGAAGTGGTGGAGGCCCAAGTGGAGGACTCAGTTTCTCCGATTCATAGACGTGCCGACAGAGGTTGTCACCATTGCAATCTCTGTTTTATATTAATAGAAATATCTTTTCCTGTCCAATAATGTGTATTTAAATGAGTATTGAATCCATGGATGCTTTTAAATGCTTATATGTTATTGATTATATATGCTAGAGCAGGTCTAACAAAATTATATATAGCATTCTTTTCTTGTTTGCTGAATGTTGAGATAGTAAATTACTTATACAAGTGAGAGTGGAAAATCTCAACGGGGATCTACATCAACCGTCCGGAATAAGGTATGTATCGAAATCCTTTAGTGTTATATATTTGGTTTCTCTTGCATATAGGAAAGGATTGATTTCTGTCGTTACTCTGTCTGTTATGGTGCCCCAAGCCATAGGAAGTTTTCACCGTAACAGAATTGGTGACTATACCAGGGAGTTCCTAGTCATTTCCTTCGGGGGTTTTTTATCAGCATTCAATGTTCTTGAATTGCTCTGATTTCTCTGTTTCTGAGTCGGGTATGGGGGCATGTATGTCTGGTAGTGTCTGATAGGAGTAAAGTTTGTATTAGCTTGTCTATTTTACCTTATTTTTATCTCTTTTTCTCCCTATACATGAGTTTTTGCTTCACAGTCGCGTGTACATGCGGGTTTTACTGGGATTTCCATGTATATACGTGGGTTTTCTGCACACAGTCGCGTATGTCCTGAGTTTTGATTTTTAGGGGAAGATTAAGTGTTGTTGGGTGAGTTTTGATGATTATTGAGTCTCCTTGGATGTTTCTAGAGTCTTTATACACCTTTGTTTCTGACTAGAGACGTCTTTTAGTTAGAATTTTTTTAAATGTTCTTGTCATTGCATTTTCTATTTTTTGTTTTGGGATTAGTGCATTAAATCTCTTTTACCTTGGTGCTTTTCTTGGGTGTTGTTTGATAGTGCTTACAGAGCCTGGGGGTGGTAGAGTCATTCTTTTGCTTCATTATCTCATTTTAATTCAAAAAATACAAAAATATTTGCTTTTTGCAACATGATGCATTTTTTCATTTTGCATGGTACTTGCACTAGGTTTGCTTGGAATAGTATTAGTCAGATTTTCATATAGGAATGACTGCATTTTCATTTGAAGGAGAATTTTGCATTTCACGTAGTAGCATACCCCGTTTTTCATTTGACACAGTGCATTTGCATTGATTGTTAGGTGTGCATTTTAGTTGTTGTTGCGTCATAACACCATTAGTTGCATGATCATTTACCCTTTTGAGTAATAAACCAATTAAAATCAACGCATAATAAAATGAATTACACTCTTTTATTTTATAGGGTGCACCAACAAGATTAGGTTTTAGGGTCTTGGAATAGTTCATTGTGAGTAAATTATCCAAGACCACTAAACAACAACATGTATGTGTCTGTCTAGGTGAGAGTGTGAAATTCCTCGCTATAATTAGTGTTTTTTAGGATCCTCATCTTACAAGGGAGTTAAGCACGAGGCAGTGTGAGCGGTTATTGATTGGGATGACCCCTAGTCATAACTGAGTAGCACCAAAGATATTTTCAGGATTGTATTCATATCTAGGGGCTCTTTTGAGAGTTTCGGGCTTTTCTACCATGCCCATATGGTCAATCCCGCCTGCGACTGTCTTCTTGAGCATTGATTATATTGAGGTGACCTTAGTTTCCTTACCTAGGTTATCGAGGGGGTACTTTGTAGAGGTTATTCTGTAGGTGTTCCGGCCAGGTTGGGGTCAGACAGCACAGTCGCTATATGCGTTGAAGCTAAGGGCCACAATAATTGGTTACGAACCTCCGCTTGTTGTATATGGGAGTCTCAAGCCTCTCCTAGGAGAGACATACCCGCTTCAGTCGGGAACTCACATATCCTACCCTTGCTTGCTTGTGATTTGGCTTTACATTATATAGGTGTATGCTATGTGCATGCTAGTTTGCCTAGGGTTTGCGTAATTAGATAGAGTATTTTTCATTTTTTGAGTCATTGTGGATTTGGGTGTGGCACTTCGATGTTCTCGCCGTTTAGCAGGACTTCCACCTTCCACATTTCCTCTTCCTTTGGGAGAGAGAAATAGACTGTCCGAGTGGACTACTTATCACATTGATTCACACACGATGGGAGATCATGAGGATGAGATTCCTGAGATGTCCTCTCCACCTTAAGAGGTTGGGGAGGAAGATCCTATTCTTGTATATGATCCTTCACCTGATATACCTTCACATTTCGGTTATGATTCCTCATTCACAGGTCACTGGTATTGGTTTTTGGGTGATGAGACTCACCATGAACCCACAAGCACTAGTCATGTTAGTTATGGCATGTCTGATATCCCTGCACATGATCTGGCACATCACGCCGAATCATAAATTGAACCTAGCACTATGCCTGGGGGCATTCCCATTCCTTTCTGCGTGGAGAGATTTGGGAGCACTAGTCACATTGCACCTTCCATCCCGGCAGTGGAAGCTACCTCACATGTCTGTCCTAGGCCTAATGCTAGTAGTCATATGTGGATACCAGAATCGAGACAAGTGACCATAGGGAATACCACTTATATCCCTTCACATGTCCATTTCTCCTCTATTCCTACTCCTTTGAATGCATTCATGACAACCCTTCCTCTTTCGCATTCACATGGTCATTTGGGTCGGAATGTTTCTACTAGTCATGTTCATACTGCGACTACTCATATAGTGGTTTCTCAAAGTCAAGCATCTCCTGTTGTCTCAGGAGGTCATATTCTTGTTTCTAGATCATCTTACGGTCCATCGCATGGCATTCCTCATATCCCTACTTATGGAACTTCTCATGGGGTATCCCATGGGACATCTTATGGGACTTCTCTTGCACCATATTATGGACCATAGTATGGACAAATTTATCAAACTTATGGTTACGGATATCAACAACCCACTTACTCCTTTAATTATGGCTTTGTAGCACCACCTAATAAAGGTTCACCACATCATAATGCTTCCATGTAGCCTTATACTGGTCAAACGGGAGGAGGATATTATGGCCAATGCCATGGTATTTACAGTAGTCAGCCTTATATGAACCAAAACTATCAGGGAGCATGGCATAGACCGGCTCAACCTAAACTCCCTTTCCTTGTAACGTTAAATTTACCTTACTTATCGAGACTAATGAACTATTCGGTATCTTATGACCCAGCTTAGCCGGCTGTCCCTACCAAGATTCCCTTGGACATTCCCAAATTTGAGGGCAAACTAGAAGAAGATCCTAGCGAACATGTCACTACCTTTCAACTTTGGTGCTCTTCCAAATATTTACATTATGATTCTATCCATTTGAGGCTATTTCAACGCACCCTCATAGGGCCTACAACGAAATGGTACATAGAGTCACCAAAGGGGGCATTCGTTTTGTTCGATGACCTTGCTATGAATTTCCTCAACCACTTCCAGCTACCAGTGCGTTATGACGTTGGTAGAGAACTCTTCTCAACATTTTGGCAAGACAAATTCATGCATATCTTGGACCATATCCAATAGTGGCGTAGACGGAAGAGGTTGATTAAAGCTTTCATACCACCAGAGTTTCTCCTTGAGTGGTTCCTTAAATCATTGTTACCTTGTATCACGAAGAATGTTTCTACATCGGGAGTCCAGAACGAGGAACAAGCAATTTTTAGGGCACAGGAACTGGATTTTATTTATGCTCAATTCAAGCTATTATATGAGATCATACCTAACGCTCTACGTTCTAGTTTCGATCCTAAGATCAAACCTGTACAACATGCCGATGGCATTGTGGGATGTACAAGTGCCAAACCTGTGGACTCGGTTACGAAACAAGTGAGTCAATTTTCTATTAACCAATCTGCATTGGGACAAGCTACGGCTTCATCTCAACCCACCCAAATGGTGAATGTACTTTTCATGCAATCGTCGGACCAGAAGGGCAACCAACAGCCCAGAAGGAATAGGAAAAAGGGTAAAAACAATCGTAAGGGTGGGAACAAGAACGAAAATGCCAATTTTAATGACAAGAATGAACGTAATACTGGGGGGGACAAGCAGTATAAATGTAAGGTTAAGTTTCCTTGCAAGTTGTGCAAGGATGACCACCTCACTCACTTGTGCCCTCGTATGGAAGATGCCTCAAGGTTCATAGCACAGGGCCCAGCTGTGCTGACCAATCCTTTACCCCATAATCAAAATTTGAACTTGAGCACCCATGATCCTCATTTTGCGTCGGGTGGAGATCAAGATCCACTGGAAGCCAGTACTGGTCATGGTTGCATCAATATGGTGCATGCTACAAAGGTTGTGACTTGTGCAAAAGACTATGGTTCATCGCAACCAGACCTGGGGAAAGAACCTCCTCCTACTGAGAGTCCTTTGCGTATTGAAAATACTATGGATAAACCTGAGAGTGCACCTCTCATTCCTAAGGGAGTCTTAAAGTGTTTGGGGCACAATCCTAATGCCCAAGCCGCCCAGAACTATTCTATTGTTGAGGATTTGGTCCACACTCCTTGTGTGATGTCTGCGCTTGAAGTTCTTCAGAGTTGTCCATCGTAAATGAAATATTTGCTTTCTTCTCTTGGAGTGAATGATGATAACTCTTATTCTGTCATCAAATTTGAAACCATGGGACTACAACCATGCTTTCCTTACTACATGTATCTCTTGATTCATGTGGAATGTCTTAACATGACCATCAAACGCACTGTGATTGATGAAGGTGCTGCTGCTTCTGTGTTGTCTTTGTCATGTTGGAAGGGTTTGGGTTCTCATGAGTTGTCTAAATACACTACCATGTTGACTGCCTTTGATGGTAGATTGTTTCGACCGCATAGAATTCTTCCTTCTCTTAAGGTCCGTTTGGGAGGGAAGACTGTCGGGATTGAGGTCGAGGTGGTTGATGCATTCCTTGACTACAATCTGTTACTGGGTTGAAATTAGATGTATAGTATGCAAGTCGTAGAATCTTCTCTATTTCAAGTTGTATGCTTTCCATTTAATGGGAAGATTGTTATGATTGATCAAACATCATTGAAAAATCCAAGTGTTAGTGCATCGTTGGGAACTTTGATCCCGATTATCAATCACTCTCAGCCAGCAATTGGGAGTGTGGGTGTAGGTATGTATCCATCCCTTATGGGGACATTTAGTTGTCGTGCATCCAGCCTTATGATTGGATCTAGTTTCGATGGGGCTTCATCCTCATTGAATTCAGTGTCTTTTCACACTTCCCATATGGAAGATCCTTGGATTCTTCCTACACCAAGTCTTTCGAACGGACCTATCGAAACAGCAGTGCCGTTTCCTGCAGCTATGATTGCATACAAAGAAAATATTGATTATGTTGTAGAGCCTAGTCCTTCCTCTTCACAGAAAGATGTGGAGGACCCGTATGTACTGCCTGCATTGGGAGTTGAGTCCTCTGATACACATGACTGCCTTGATAGTGTTTTTTTGTCAGATGAAGCTGTTATTGAGGCTATGTCTGGAGTTGAGCCACCTTGGGAAGAGTTACATCATAGATCTTATTTTCTTCCTGAGCTTGACCGTTTGGAGCATGAGGAATTTAGGGAGATTCTTGGTGAGAATATTGGTAGTCTCGTGGTTCCATTAAGCTCTCTTGGTCAAATGGCTGATGGGAACATGGGGAATATATCACCTACGATTCCTATCAATATCTCTTGTTATCCTGGAAAGATTGAGAATGTCTATATTGGGGTAGAATGTTCCCATGCTGAGATTCAGGAGTATACCGAGTTGTTCAAATAATTTCATGATGTCTTTGCTTGGTCATACAAGGAAATCCCAGGTATCAACCCTCGCATTGTCAAACATGAAATTAATATTTATCCCAATGCCAAACCTATTCGACAACATTTGTGTGTGGTGAATCCTAGAAAATCACCCACGATTAAGGTTGAGATAGAAAAGTTGTTGAAAGCTAGCTTTATCTATCCCATTCCCTTGATAGAGTGGGTTTCAAACCCCGTTCCGGTTGATAAGAAACAGGGAGCAATCTGTATATGTACTTATTTCCGCAATTTAAATCGTGCATGTCCTAAGGATAATTTTTCCACACCATTTATTGACCAGATTTTGGATGAGTGTGTGGGAAGTGAGGTATTTTCCTTCATGGATGGATTTTCTGGATATAATCAGATTCAAATTAAACCCGAGGATCAACACAAAACTACATTTATTTGTCCTTGGGGTACATTTTCATATTGAAATATGCCTTTCAGTCTTAAAAATGCCGGAGCCACATTTCAGTGGGCTATGACCTTGATTTTTCATGATCTCAAATCGATTATTGACGTATTTTTGGATGACCTAGCTGCTCACTCTTGACTGAGAGTGCATCATTTCTACCATTTGAGATTATTATTTGAAAGGTGCCACCACTACTAGGTTAGGTTAAATCCTCATAAGTGCATCTTTAGCATGAAGTCAGGTCACTTGTTAGGATTCATTATTTCCAAGGAGGATATAAGAGTCGATCCCTTAAAGGTTGAGGAAATACTTCAATTGTTTCCCCCAAGAAATATTAGACATCTTCAATGTTTGCAAGGCATGGAAAACTTCTTACGGAGATTCATGGTTAACTTTGCCAATTTGACTAAAGGCTTTATGCATCTTTTGAAGAAGGACACTACCTTTTGCTGGGATGAGTGAGCCCAAGAGTCCTTTGATGCTCTTAAGCGAGCCTTAGCATCAGCCCCCATGCTTAGTCCACCTGACTATAGCCATGACTTTTTTATTTATGTGGCCGCATCCATGGAGACTATTGGTATTGTTTTGGTTCAGGAGGATGAGGAGCTCCATGAGCATGTCATATACTATTTGAGTTAGAATCTTATAGATGTGGAAATACATTATTCCCATGTGGAGAAACTTGCCTTAGCTACCATTCATGTAGTTCAGATATTGAGGCACTACATTCTTCTTTGCCAGACCTTGGTGGTAGCTCATTTCAATCCATTTCAGTTCGTCCTCACTAGAAGGATGATCAGGGGAAAGTATAATAAATGGATTGTTATTTTTCAAGAATTCGATCTCGAATTTGTTTCGGCGAAATCGAAGAAATCGTTAATTTTTGCGGAGCTCATTTCTAATTTCCCAAGTGAGGAGGAGGAGGAAGTTTATGAAGATACATTTGTCGATGAGCATATCTTTTTTATCTCAACTTTGGATCCATGGTATGGGGATATTATCATATATTTACAAACATTGAAGGTACCTACTCACCTCTCATGGGATGAGCGACGAAAATTACGTCACATATCTAATATCTACCTTATAGTGGATAATACTTTGTACCGCCGTGGGGTAGATTCCATTTTACGTCGTTGTTTAACCCATGAAGGGGTTGAGTTTGTGCTAAATGATTGCCATGGAGGGGTGTGTGGTGGTCATTTATCTGGGATTTCTACAGCCCAAAAAAAATTGAGACCAGATTTTGGTTGTCGATCTTTAAAGATTGTGTTAATGCAGTCAAGAAGTTTCACCCTTTCCAGGTGTTTGCACGCAATATGCACTCACATCCTGCCCCGTTACATCTGATTATCACCGTTGATCCCTTCACCAAGTGGGGGCTTTACTTCATGGATTGCAACCCAGCTTCAGCTGGGGGGAAATATCATATTATAGTGGTCGTTGATTATTTCATGAAATGGGCTGAGGCTATGCCCACGATTAAATCCAATGGTGAGACAAACGCGCATTTCGTATTCAACCATATTATTACACGGTTCGATATTCTAAAAGAGCTTGTCGTTGACCATGGTAGGCACTTTTAGAATCGAATGATGGAAGAGTTGGCCTCGAAGTTAGGGTATAAGCAGGAGCACTCCTCTGCTTGTTACCCTCAGGCGAATGGACAGGTTGAAGTAGTGAACAAATCACTTAAGTCCGTTCTCCAATGAACCATCACACAAAGCAAAATGAATCGGCATATCATGTTATATCCTGCTTTGTGGGCATATAGGACCTCGGTTAATACTACCACCGGTTTTTCTCCATATTAGCTCGTACATGGGGTGGAGTCTGTCTTGCCGGTTGAATACGAAATCCCTTTGTTGAAACTAGCTATAGAGCTTTTACCAGACA
Organism: Pseudotsuga menziesii; assembly: GCA_001517045.1. NCBI lineage: Eukaryota > Viridiplantae > Streptophyta > Pinopsida > Pinales > Pinaceae > Pseudotsuga > Pseudotsuga menziesii. The sequence continues at coordinate 72,460 of LPNX010544180.1, forward strand.
CTTCCACATTGGAGGAACGTTTGGTCCACTTAGAGCAGTGCTGAGATGCTTTAGTGGCTCTAGAGGTGAATAAACGTCGCGTTAAGGTCTAGTATGATAAGTCTGTCCATCCGAGGAGGTTTAATGAAGGAGATTTGGTCCTTTTATGGGATAAAGCTAAAGTACCCTTGGGGGCAGGGAAGTTTAATCCCATGTGGCATGGTCCTTACGTGGTTAAACGTGTGTTAGAGAAGGGCACCTATGAGTTGGTAGATTATGAAGGGACAGCCTTAGTGGAGCCTAGAAATGGGCTCTATCTTAAAAAATACTATGCATGCTCTTCATCTAGGGCTGATTGTTGTATATTATTGTAAAGTTTTTTTACATAGTTAGGTTTTCTTATGGTGATCGGGTTTGTTGATTAGATTTTGTTTCTTATGGTAGATATCGATGGAGTTTTCTATTTACATAGGATTCATGGATGGTGCTAGCTGCCACACTCAACACTCAGCCTCTGCTGCTTGGGTGATTTATACTCCTACGAGTTAGGTATTGTCTTCAGGAGGCGTATGTTTATGGCCTTCTTCGAACAATGTTGCTAAGTATAGTGTTGTTATCGAGCTATTATGGGATGCCATTTCACATGGTGTTCTTTCTCTTGAGGTACGTCTTGATTCGCAGTTAGTAGTGTCACAGCTTAATGGCTTGTATCATGTTAGGGATCCGACATTATTATGAAGATTCTTATGTGTGATATTGTTAGAACGACAATTTGACAACATAACATACATACATGTTTCAAGAATTCATAATCAAGTTGCTAACTCATATGCTAACTATGTGTTAGATTGGCATTTGTTTCATGGACTATAAGCACATCACAAACATACATTTTTACACACATGTAAATAAATAAAATCGATCATCATAAAAGATTTTCATTAAATATCCAAAATGTGACATCATAATACATAAGTGTCATAATACAAAAATGGGGCTTTCGAGCCACCAAAATATAATACACGGTAGTACAAAAATGAATCACTCTCAGGTCTCTAAGCCTATGGAGGAGGGGGGTTTTATCATGGTAGCACACCACGGCTCTAACTAGTCATCGGAATAACCGAATCCATGCTCATGGTACCCTAACCACCTGACACTGCATGGCCTCAAGCAAGTCCTCGACTTTCACCATGGGTACTCTATGTGTCAGTCGTACAAAGTTTGTGTGTATTCTTTGGAGCATATACTTCGCATACACACCCATGATATCATTGTTGAATTTTCATATGCTTAACTAAGACATAAGTATATCATTTCATTTTTCATAATAAAAGCATATAAAGCAGGATCACTGAAAGAAACAGTATCACAAGAACAACACAGATTTATCCTGGGAAAACCCTAAAGGGAAAAACCCATCAAAAGCTTCCTCAATATAGATGCCCCAAAAGGGAAAAAGGTAAAACCAACAAGGAGATCAAAAACCTGATTCTCCTCCTTCTCCAGCAACTCCTCTCCTCCACAAGTGCGCTATTCCAAGTGAGTGTGTGTGTCTCAAATGAGGAGCACTACACCTCTATTTATATTCATCCGTTTACTTAAAGTTTACTCAATCAACATGTCGGCTTAAGTTAACTCATGTAGGCTCGAGTTACACATGTAGGCTCAAGTAACCACACTGGGGTGATGATGAAACACCTTTACAAATAGAGGGGACTACCTCATGACTCTTATTAGTTCTTCCGATTAGGAGCATCGAGGTACAATGTAATACAAGTGGTTCTCCCGGTTGGACCATCGGGGACCACAAAAGATACATAAAGAATATTCTTTGAAGTTATAGTATTTCAACACTCCTCCTTAATGAGAAGGGTATTCTACATCAACAACAACAAGAGTAGAGATAGCGGACATCATCAACATCAGCAGGGTAACACATCTATAAATCATTGGAATATTTTCAACATCATGTAGTCTTCATCTTCAATCTTCAGTCTTCATCATCAACAACATCTTCAGCATTTTGATCTTTCAATTTGCAGTGACATATTCAGCACTTGGACCTTTTGATCAGCAACATCTTCAGCACTTTGACTGGTTCGATTAGCAACAACATCTTCAGCATTTTTATCTTTCAATTAGCAACGACATCTTCAGCACTTGGACCTTTCGATCAGCAACATATTCAGCACTTTGACTGTTCGATTAGTAACGACATCTTCAGCATTTTGAACTTTCGATCAGCAACATCTTCAGCACTTTGATTTTTCGATTAGCAACAACATCTTCAGCATTTTTTCCTTTTGATCGGCAACATATTTAGCATTTTCACTTTTTGATCAATAACAACATCTTCAGCACCTTGACCTTTCGATCAGTAGCAACATCATCATCATATTCTGATCTGTCAAACATAATCATCATCACACTCTGATATTTCGATCAGAAACATCATCATCATACTCTGATCTTTCGATCAGAAACATCATCAACATAGAAACACCATCATCATACTCTGATCTTTCGATCAGAAACATCATCAACATACTTTGATCTTTCAATCAGAAGCATCATCATCATACTCTGATCTTTCAATCAGAAGCATCATCATCAAAACATCATCATCATACTCTGATCTTTCAATTAGAAACATCATAATCATAGTGCGTCATCGTCATACTCTGATCTTTTTTTAGATTAGTATGTCATCATCATCATATTTTGATCTTTTGATCAGTACGGCATCATCATCATTAGCAACAACCTGCAATCCACAACTCAAAGAAAAAAAGTATTTGGATCACTTTTGGACTTAAAGTCCAGGGATGATACAATCCCACCACATTCTCGACAACCGAAGTTACCGGATTGATTACGGGAGAATCAGTCCCTATCACTTTAGGACTAAGTCCAAGGACGATGCAATCCTACCACATTCTCGACGATCGAAGTCACCGGATACAATTACGGGATAATCACTCCCTATCACTTTAGGACTTGAGTCCAAGGATGATGCAATCCTACCACATTCGCGACGACCGAAGTCATCGGATACAATTATGGGATAATCACTCCCTATCACTTTAGGACTTGAGTAAAAGGATGATGCAATCCTACCACATTCTCGACGACCGAAGTCACCAGATACAATTACGGGATAATCACTCCCTATCACTTTAGGACTTGAGTCCAAGGATGATGCAATCCTACCACATTCTCGACGACTGAAGTCATCGGATACAATTACGGGATAATCACTCCCTATCACTTTAGGACTATGTCCAAGGATGATGCAATCCTACCACATTCTCGAGGACCGAAGCCACTGGATCTATTATGGACAGATGTCCCAGGATGATACAATCCCTCTTAATTCTCAAAGACCGAGGTCTCCGAATCACTTTAGGGAAGGTGCCCAAGGATGATACAATCCCTCTGCAACATCACTACTCCCCCTTTCGAGGAAGGTCTTTCCGAACAACACCAAGCTTGTCTTGAAAGTGTTCAAACTCTACTCGAGGCAGAGGCTTCATCGGTACATCATCATCCAAGCCATCATCATCTACGTATTCAATATATGAATACAAATCTATCACCATGTGTTTCTCTAGTATGTGAATACTAAAAGCATCATCATCTATATCTTCAGTATAGAAATACTGAAATCATC
>LPNX010544180.1:77294-97125 GCA_001517045.1 Pseudotsuga menziesii
ATTTATAGATGCTTTCCATCTCTACCATGACATTATTGAGATTGTGTACTAATCCAATATGTCAGCAAAGAGGTTTGATAAGTAGCAATGGAGAGTTGTATAGCACCATGAGCTACTTACTCATCACATGCATATTAGTAGTATACAGTCATTAATGCAAACAATCTATCATTCATAACACATCAACTGAATATAATCAAATGTGTAACAAAACAATATCATGAAATGAAAATTGAATACTTATCTTTATTTGTTTCATGGGTATACTCCTTCTTGAGTCTTCAGCTTCATCGAATTCTTCATCCATGATAGCATCGTTTCTTATCCGAATGCTGAGGTGGATAAGAAGTTCTTCAAGAGTTGAGATCTTCATATTTCTCATTGACTGAGGGATCTTCTTTGGAAGATGAGAGCTTGATCTTCATAGACGATCTTCTTCTTCTTCCCCAAGTCAGCTGAAAGTAATCACTTCCTTCTGAAACACATTTCTTAAATGAATGAATTTCATGATCCTGGGAGGCCATCCAAGGTGTCCATCACCACTCTTGCATTCTTCACTTCTTCTTTCCCCGCTTGAAGTTGTTATTTGATTTGAGAGATCCTTATGACTGCATGGTCTCTGCATTCTGGATCTTCACATTCTTCAACTGGTTTCTTAAGGTCATATTCTGACCTATGATCTTCCCTTCAAATAGCTTGGTCAAGGAATAAAACCTCATCGATGTCTTTAGGGAATACACTTGTAGTACAAGTTGATTCGAAACTGAATCATCAATGATCTTCTGGGATTTGACGAAGTTCTTCTTAAGAAAGGCTTCTAGCCTCATCTCCCTCTGAAACTGGATCCTCTATGCTCATGTAGGTGTCCAATCCATTTTCTTCAGAGAGATCATATACTTCTAGGCTTGGAAGTTGTCAACTTCACCAAGCTTATCATCAAGCTGATGTCATAGATCACTTTGAAAAGAGAACCTCAAATGAACATAGCAAAGGATTAGATCTTACCGATTTGAGGTGTCCGTCCTGGTTCCGGAGCTGGCTAATCTAGGGTTTATCACAAAAACCCTAATTTTAAAAACTCAGAATATTTCATATCTGATTGGATATACATATATATCTCTTCAAATGGATCTGTCCAATGTACTCCATTTCTGAAAACAGTGGAGGGAAGCTCCCGGAACAGGAAGCCCTAATTTTCCAATTTCTTCTGCAGAAATGCCTGTTACTGTTTCTGTGATATCTCCAAAATTTATGATCCTATATGTCTGAAATTTTGTACTGAGGTAACCTCGCATGTCCCTGATCCACCACCATAGGTATCATCAGAATTTGTTTCACCATTTGGGATTTATGATCATTTTACCAAGGTGACCTGTTACAGGACTGTTCAGAACAGCGAAGTTGTATGGAATTCCACGTGTCATTGGTTCATCTTCTGAGTCTGATAATCGGACCACCGAAATTAAAGTTCGTTCCCTTTCTGGAACATCTTTAGGAATTCCATTTGGACCTCTGTATCCCAAGATATTGCAATTCTCCCCAGGTGTCCTGTTTAGGGATGAATTCTGGAAGAGGCTGGAACCCTAACCTGGAGAGAACATATCTCCTGGAATACAACGAATCTGTGGATGAATTTTGGACACAGTGTTCATAAGGATTTTATCTTCTTCCCCTACAATTTTCAGCGCCTGATACATTGTCAATCTATAAATATAGCAAATGTACCAAAACATAGCCGTTTTAGTATTTAGGGTTTTTCTAGCTCGGGGTCAAACTAGGGTTTGACTTTCTCAGAGATTCACCCAACCAAAAAACTTGATCCAGGTCTCTAAAATTCGGTTTTGATGAGGAGAAAAATCCTATGCTGGTCTCACTCAAAAATTCCTCTTTTGTAGAAAGCCCTAATTTCCACATCGAAAATTGAAAAAGCTCGGAATCAAATTCCGCTTCGACAGAACGATGCACCCTTCAAAGGAGAGTCAGCCTAGCCTTCTTTTGCTGATTGATTGTGGAGAGAGAACCAAAAATAAGAAGCCCTAGATTCTGTAACTTGTGAAATCTACCCTATTCAGGTTAGCTCTTATACCATGTTGAATTTTCATATGCTTAACTAAGACATAAGTATATCATTTCATTTTTCATAATAAAAGCATATAAAGCAGGATCACTGAAAGAAATAGTATCACAAGAACAACACAGATTTATCTTGGGAAAACCCTAAAGGGAAAAACCCAGCAAAAGCTTCCTCAATATAGATGCCCCAAAAGGGAAAAAGGTAAAACCAACAAGGAGATCAAAAAACTAATTCTCCTCCTTCTCCAGCAACTCCTCTCCTCCACAAGTGCGCTATTCCAAGTGAGTGTGTGTGTCTCAAATGAGGAGCACTACACCTCTATTTATATTCATCCGTTTACTTAAAGTTTACTCAATCAACATGTCGGCTTAAGTTAACTCATGTAGGCTCGAGTTACACATGTAGGCTCAAGTAACGACACTGGGGTGCTGATGACCCACCTTTACAAATAGAGGGGACTACCTCATGACTCTTATTAGTTCTTCTGATTAGGAGCATCGGGGTACAATGTAATACAAGTGGTTCTCCCGGTTGGACCATCAGGGACCACAAAATATACATAAAGAATATCCTTCGAAGTTACAGTATTTCAACAATCATCTCCTCTTCCCCTCCATTTATGACGAGGGAAGCCATCAGGCCGCCATGGTCCAACATCTGCACACACATGACAGGTTGTCACTATGTGTCATCACGCAAAAACATGTCTTTTGAGTCTATATATAAAAAAATACAAAAAAATTTAATAATTCAAAAAACTTAAAAAGAGGGTTGCGATTCGTTACCAATGTCACCATATGCTGATCCTGGTGGTAGGGGCATGTCGAGATCTCCCCAAAAATCTATCCCTGCATAAGGGTAATCATCGATGGCAATAATTTTCCGCTGCCACCATGGAAAGAAATCAGCTGGGTAGGGGTTGGACACCCTACCTCTGCCCAGTCTGCGCATAGCATCTGCCCAACGTCCTTGGGCTAGATCTCGAACCCCGTGAGGAGGAACGTCAAATCTAGGGCTTAGCCCCAGAACACGCTCAAAGAAGAACATGCTTAGTATACTGCCGAAACCAAAGTTTCATACCCTACCCATCTTGCAGTCATTGAGCTACTGCTTCATGTTACTCAATAGCGCAGTACTCCAATCATAGACTATGGGTCTCATGCACTCCACTGCATAGAACATCAATGGCCACGAGGCCTGGTGGAGTGAGGCTAGCCTTGCTATCCTACCAAGTGCCAGTAGTATCTCCTTCAGGCCTAGTACCTGGATGGAGTTTTTTGGGATCTAACTCCCAACCTTCTCCATGTCTAGAAAATAGTATACTGCAATATAATCATCAATGGTGAGGCCACCTCCGGGCCTGCAAGAGCGTAGGTTCACCACCTCTCCCCATCGGGACAATATTGTAATGAAGTACATGTCCTCCACCTCTATAGTGAGAGACATACCATCGATATGGAAAGACTCTGAGTTTGGATCCTAATAGTGTACTAGCATCTGCAGCAGTCTTGGTTTGTCCCTTAGGCTGCCAAGACACCAAAACTTGTATATCCCACATGCACGAAGAGCTTGTTGAGCCATCAAATCACCCCATACAGCCTCTTCTATGTCTCCATGTTCCCTCTCCCTCCATTCTAGGACCATCCTACACATTAAAAAGAATTTTTGGTCATCATTTCTCCTAAAAAATCATGTGCACGGCCACATATGTGACTGTTTGCAAAACAACCGCGTATGTACGCAGTTTTGGGCGGTTTTTCTGCATATAGCCAGCCCTATACGTGGAAAAAACCTTGATTTCCATGTGGGTTGAGAAGACTAATCTAGATTGGCCTAAAACTAAAAAATTGACCATGGAAATTAATAAAATTTACATGAAAATGGAAGAGGAGGACACGAGGAGTTACTTGGAACAAGCAGTGTCAAATATCACTGGACGAAGCTTTTGGAATTCGTGTTTGAAGTTCTGAGCTCAAATGGGTAAAAAGTTTCAAATGATATGTAATTTTTGAATTTTTTACCATTTATAGAAAATTTTTGAAAATTTTGACAATTTTTACCCCCTTTCTATAGTTTTGGACCATTTCTGACCATTTTGGACCGTTTTGGACTAATCTAATGATGTAGGAGACCGTTTTGAGTGTCGTTTCGTTCATTATTTTGAACCTTTCATGTCGATTTTAGGTATTATGTCTAAAATGGAATATAGGTTAGATGTCATATCGATTTTCATTTTGCATGACCTTATGACCATTTCATGATAACCTTAGGTACGAACCCATTCTATCTAGTCACAGGACCTTCTCGTTGTTTTAGAAGTGACAGATGTGAATGGTAGAGCTTGACCATACATGGGTGCCCTAGTTAGCTCCTTTATTGCATTTGGTGCCCATGCTGACATTTTTTCCCTTTATGGTGTGGGATTCCTTTGTATAGTATTGCTATGTCTTTGTGTAAGAGCCTCATACTCCTCTTGATCTTTTTTCTGGCCTTCTTCCCCCAGGACTCCCTTATGTCAAGTTGTAATTGCATTATCATGAGTTTTTCCTGCCTCATTGAGCCTTATGATGTCTTCCCTGACTTTGATTATCAACCATATAGACCGATATTGTCTCATGTCTAGCCATGCAGAGCCATTTTTATATATCTTTTGCAACTTGATTCCCCATTTTTACCAGGAGGGGACCTTCCTGTGAGTGTCGTTATCCTACACATGTGTCCTTGCAATGAGCATAGGTATGTTTCGCTACTTGGAACTAGTTTGTTTTCCCATTGACACTCGTATCCTCCTAGTCTGTAATTATAAAGCACTTTTATTCTTTTCAAGCTTTTCAAAATATTTGAAAAAGTCCAAAAAAATAAAAAAAACCAAAAAGCTTGACAAGAAAAGATGTTGTCTTTGGCAGTAGTCGAGTTGTGTCGCCTTCGAACAGAGCACTGTATATCACATCCGTTTGTTGGGTTAATATTTTTACTTTAGGAGCTGTACTCATTTCTCTGAGTTTATCTCCACCCACTAGTTAAGCTTCCAGTCCCTATGGAGCCTCTATCGATGCCTGCTGTGTCGAAGAGATGTCCTAGTTTTGTATGGCGATTCTATGCTACCTATATTCAGTCACCATTCACCTTTATGCTCTTGTTCAAAGCAAGTTGAAACCTGAGTCAGCCATTCATCATTTATCTTGACTTTGCATGTCGGCCATTCCTGGTACTGATACTAATTCATGCACTTTATGATCGAGTCCTTCCACATTATATAGATTTGTTGAGTACCTCGTGTTGGATGATGGGGTATTCCTTAATTCCCTCCTTCCAGTGGATTTCATCCCATCGACTTCAGATCATTTACTCTGGGATAGGAATCTAGAGTCATTTTGAGTGCCTTGAGACTTGCAGTCATCAGTGGTAGGTTCTCTCTCCATTGACAGTTTTTGGGAATACATCAATTCCCCTTGATCGATGGATCCTTTAAAGTGTTTGAACTCAAAACCTTTATTCACACTTGTTAGTTTGCACTCTAGTACATTGATTCCCATTTTCATTATTGATGGGTGATCCCGCGTCTATTAACGGTATACATCAATGACCGGTAATCAGACGATGGACTACTATGTTTGACCTTGACACCTCTATTCACATAGTAGGACATGTACTCATAGAATATTATGTATAATACCTTCTAGATTGGTGGCATTTCATATATGCTACCTCCTTGATCATGCTAGTGTTCATGAAATTTCAACTCTCGTGACTTGATTCCAGTATATGTCAGATGTTTCTAGCCATTATGGAGATCTTGATCCATTATATATCTTCATCCTTCATGGAGATCATGATCCTTTGTATATATTCATCATGTAGATTCTGATCTATCTATATTGTACATGGCGATGACCACACATGTCATATTTTGTATCATGCCTATTCATGGCCATTGTACTCTTATGTATCTAGGACTGCTATATCTACTTGCGGTTATATGCAGAGTTTGATCATTGTATTGTACTATTGGATGGCTAGTTATTCCACCTGGTTCTTCATCACTCCACTTCTGGGATGGACTTATAATGTATTTCGGCCATCGTATGACCCCTCTGACCTCACACATTAGGGTGCATCTGTTACAGCTGATTTTTCCACACATGGTGGATCACATCGTTATGGCCTTCCCTGTCCCTCTGCAGACTCTTTAGACCCCATGGACCATTTTTTTACCTTTGATGTTTCCAAGATCATCCCTAAAAACATTTCCTATTTTATATACGTGACTTTTAAACCCATTCTCACGTATATACCCGGATTTGACCCTTAAACCCGCATACATCGGGATGTGTGCAAAAATCCAAATAGTTTTGGAGTTTTACTTGATGTGGATCTAAATCACTTGTCTCTTTGCCTTCCATATGCCTTGAGATCACTCGGATTTGACCTTCCATTACCCCATTGAAGCACTATATAAGGAACCCTTTGGATGCATTGAAGAAGGAGGAATTAAAGAGCAAGAGAACTATAGTCTAATGTTGCCGGAGCTTATACTTGAGTCTACATCCCTTTGTCCCTTGGAACACTTTGTGTTCTTCCCAAGCTTGCTATCAAGATATGGAGGATTGAAGTGGTGGAGGCCCAAGTGGAGGACTCAGTTTCTCCGATTCACAGACGTGCCGACAGAGGTTGTCACCATTGTAATCTTTGTTTTATATTAATATAATTATCTTTTCCTATCCAATAATGTGTATTTAAATGAGTATTGAATCCATGGATGCTTTTAAATGCTTATATGTTATTGATTATATATGCTAGAGTAGGTATAACACAATTATATATAGCATGCTTGTCTTGTTTGCTGAATGTTGAGATAGCAAATTACTTATACAAGCGAGAGTGGAAAATCTCAACGGGGATCTACATCAACCGTCCGGAATAAGGTATGTATCGAGATCCTTTAGTGTTAGATATTTGGTTTCTCTTGCATATAGGAAAGGATTGATTTCTTCTATTAATATATCTATTGTGGTACCCCAATCCATAGGAATTTTTCTCTGTAACACATAGCTACCCACATTTGACATTAATTAATCATTTTTGTATTATTACCTAGATTCCTAGATTCTATTCTATGCTAGTTGTCTTCCACATGTCAACCAAGTCAAAAAATGCTAAAAATGGGTCATGGAGAACTTGGGAAACATCTTGGAAAACAATTTTAGCAAGTCTTATTTTATTCCTAGTTACTAAAGCGCAGTTCTGCTTTTTCTGAAAGTTGGCTTGCTTTACAGCAGTTTTAACGAAAAAGAAACAACTAGTCTAGGTGTAAATTCCTTGTTTTTTTCCCACATAATACTCCCTATTTTTCTCCAAAAAAAAGCATGAATGAGTTTTATTTCCATCACTCTTTATCTTTCCCACTTGTCTTAGCAAATTCGTGAGCATCTTCGTAGATTTGGAAACAACTTTATGCACCTATGGGGGATTTGACTATTTTTGGTAAGCCTTCTTTTTGACCATTTTGAATAGCATCCTTATTATTTATAACCACTCATGTAATTATATATTTGAGCAGCCTATTACTTCACAAGGTTGGCTATTGTACACTTACTAAATATAGATTAGTGTTATGCTCCAATTTCAGTCTCCTTTGGTGTGAATTTTGCATGTTTGATTAGCAATTTTGCGAGTGTAATTGTTTTATCACTTGGGTTCAATTTCCATAGTTCTGACTTATGATTAGAGACATTAAAATATAGGGAAAGGGAATTTTGAATCCATGTGGTACGGTCCCTTTATCGTCGGTAAAGTTTTAGAGAAAGGGGCCTACGAGCTTGTAGACTATGATGGGATACCTTTCGTGAAACCTTGTAATGGGTTGTACCTAAAAAGGTACTATGATTGAATTCATTTTTGTGTGATACCTTGTATATATGTATATTGTTTGAATTTTTTGTTTGTTTTTGTCATTTTAATATGGTTTTTATTTTTTTGTCAATATTGTTTTTACCATGTTTTGGTTATGCAGATCAGATGGCTTTTTTATGGTTTTGTTGATGGTGCTTGTCGTCATACCTTGAAACTCGGTTCAAATGCTTGATTTTTGTATTCCCTGGAACATGACTTAGACAGATTGGTAGCAGTTAGTATAGGTACATCTACCAATAACATCGTCGAGTATCAAGCAGTGATAGGTTTGTTGACCGAGGCTGCATCTCAGGACATTCATGACTTGGTAGTATTCATGGACTCACAGCTAGTGGTTTTTCATTTGAACCACATTTATACCATCAAAAATACTATGCTCCTTCATCTTTTTTGAAGAGTTCATTTTTTAGAAAGATTGTTTCAATCAATCACTTATAGGCACATTCCTAGGTATTACAACACGGTTGCTGACTCATTGGAAAACTACATTTTGGACTGGTATATTTCCCATACATAACTTTTATAAATAAAACAATGTAAAATAAATAAACAGTAAAAGACATAAGGAACTCATGTAAATATCATTTTCCATTTGAACACACATAAACCGATTTAAATAAGTCTGTATACACACACACACACACACACACACACACACACACACACACACACATATAAAGTGTTTTACAAAATATGGTCCAGAGACCCCGATTGAAGCACTCTAGATTTCAGATATACAAAAATGGCAAAAATCCTGAAGCTAGATAGCTTGCAGTGTATACAACATGTAGAACGTCTAGTGGTTCTCACGATAGCACATGATAGCCCTTGCTACCCTCCGTAGCGGGTAGCTGAATCGACCTGAAAATACAACTGTGTGTCTCTGGTACCTCCTAGGGATTTCGTCAATGGAAGCATCTTGGATGTCAAGATTTAACCGGTTGAGGTTATCCTCCAACTCAGTTAACTCATCATCCCCTCTATGAACGAATCGCGCACCTGCTCGCCTATCAATCAGGGAATATCCCCCAGGTTGTGCATCTCCAACATCTGCATGAAAAATTTAAGCATTTTTATTATTCATAAAAATTATAAAACACAAAAAATGTAAAAAATGATCAAGATCTTGAGTATTCTTCTTACCAATATCACCCCATTGGGAACCTGCCAGTAAGGGTAGATCAGGGTCCCCCCTGAAGTTAGTTCCAGCATATGCATAGTCCTCCACCATGAGAAGTTGGTCATCCAACCAATGAAATAATGTTTTCCCATACTTGACCTTGGCCCCACCGCCATTGTTGTGAGCCATGATCTCTACCCACCATAGCATGCGAGGTTCCTGTGCTCTCAGCTCGATAAAAGTCACTTGAGGTCTCAACAGGGGAACCCTCTTGAAGAAGAAGGTTTCCAATATGGTCCCATAGCCAAACTGTTTTAACTCCCTCATCGACACTTAGTCATCTGATCCTTGAACACACTCAGTAAAGCCTCGGCCCAGTTATAGACTGTAGGCACACTACTACATTTCGACCAAAAATCCGACGGCCGTATTGTTGGATTTTCGACACTTCCCTGTCGCATGTACGACACTATGATTTTTTTTAAGCGTCGGTGGATTTGTGTCGGTTATCCGACATCTTTCCAATTCGTCGGTTAAGCGACAGGTCATTTTACCATCGGTTAAATGTAAATTGTCGGTTAAGCATCGGTTAAGTGATGGAGGTAAGTGATTTAAAAAAAAAAAAATTCAATAAGTGTTTCTTAAGCTATGGTTTTTTTTGGCTAAGCGTTGCTTAACCGACGGTGTTGGTGATTTTTTAAAAAAAAATTCAATAAGTGTCGCTTAAGCGACACTTATTGAATTTAAAAAAAAAAATCACTTACAGCCGTCGCTTAACTGACAGCTATAAGTGTTTTTAAAAAAAAAAATACAAATATTATCAAATAAAATGTTCAAAAGGAAAGAATGTAGATAGATACCTTGATGGTTGCTACCAGACCCAACCTGCACATCCCAAACATTACCATGAGAAAATATCAAACATAAAAGAGAGCAATAACAAATTCACATTTTTGTATATCTGTTTGATGGAACAAATCAATACAATTGGAGAAGATACAAGTCCACTAAACAAGAAAAATATAGTACCTATTCTTAGAATTATTTAATAGTAAACCAGAATAAAAACACACAATTACAATAATCCAAAATGTCATCAACATTGGAAACTGAAATTTACAAGGGCAGAACCTAGTTATGATTTCATTCTGTTGGGAAATGAACAAGATAGGGATAAACATAGAAGATGCTTTCAAAAAAGCACACTCGTATGCATTGTTGTACTTTGGAATTTTTGGCTTTTACAGAAAATTTGTCACAATTTAATTGGGCTTTTACAGAAGTGACAAGTCATATAGACCCATAATGTTTTTTGTACCAGTTTCCTAACTTTCATCTGGACAATTCCCATAGAGCTACCACAGCACCTAAATATGCTAGGAGGTATATACTATAGAAATTCAACATACATATTTCATCAACATAATCTCAATAGGTCAAACACCTTGATTTCCATGTTTTCATTATTTTGCTCAAAAATTTCCAAGAGACCATTTCACTGGATTTATGACAAGAATTCTCTTGGAACAATGCCACAGCAAAGCATTTCTAACATTCATTACTCTTTTTTATTGTGATATATTAAATATCCAAATTCACTTGTAAAGTCTGGTTTATTATGAGGAAGCAGGATGCCAAATATTTTGGCAGACTATTTCAAAATTCCATGACCCGTAACTTAATATAGGTTGCATTTGTCACAACATATTTTATTCACTATATCTCTGTTTACACTACATTTTTCGGTGTTTGCATTCACTTGTATTCTTAGGCACAATGTGATTTTAATCTAGAATCCCAGTCTACAACATTTTGATCCAGACAGTAGGTGCTAGTCAAGTATCAATTAAATCAATCCAATTAACAGCTCTACAGAAACCATGTCCAACTTCAAAAACAAACTTGAGGAAAGACACTAAAGAACTGTTGTTAAACAAAAAATTTGATGTCTGATTCAGAGTGCAGCATATTACAAACAAACTTTTGAAGAGGCATCATGAACCTACCCATTACCTTAATGCCAAGAAAATGAAGGTTGAACAAAGATTGGCTCACAACTAAAACCGTGCTTGAAATTGGGTACTGATGGCCACAGGCTATAAACCACCATTAAGGGCAGCTGGGCTTTGGTGACAAATAGCCATGCCGACAAAGATATTGGGAACCAGGTCAGAGAGGATTTGAAAGCAGTTGAACAGTGCCATAATGGTGATTTAAACCATTTACGGCCACCTGTTAATGATGATTAGAGGTAGTAGAGTTTTGTATTTCAAAACAATTTAAATGCTCAGATTGTATCAAGACAGCCCAAGGAGGGGAAATCATTATGAAGGGAAGTGTCCATCATTCAAGGGAGCAATTTTTCCTGCATCCTGACAACTGTAACCATGTTGGAAGGTAGGGAAATACTGTCCATGTTCGGCTATAATTCAATTGAATCAAGGCATTTATGGGTTATCTCCCTTGTCTCCTGTCAGAACCATCCAGTTCATGTATCAATCTACCAAGAGTTTCACAGTGGAAGGTCCTCAGACATTTTCTAAAGAACAGAAAACATGCATGGGAGTCAAAAGGGCAGGTTGAAGAAGCAGGGGCAGAGGAAAAGAATCCCAAGCCCCTGTCTCATACCCCAGAAAAAACAGGGAGGCTGGGAAAGGTCCATAGACCTATTAAGGTTGAGTTATTGTTGGGAGAAAAGGCAAGTTCACATATAAGAACACAGAGAAGCCACAAACAAGATCATCAATTCATGAACAAATTCCACCAATGCATCTGTCATTTTCCTGGCTCCTTCAGGTACTTGCTATCATAAAATACCATATATCCCTTGGGAAATGTTTTGTTCTTTATGTTTAAATCGTTCCATGCCGTCTTCCTGGCCTTTTTTACTTTTTAATGGAAATTGACTAAAACAAACGTAGGATTAATCCAACTACATCAGTTCTGTTATCTATTCCGTGAGTGACTCCTCAGACATATGGTAACATAATAAATAAGCAGACTAGGAACTAAAAATTATGTTGGGATCACAGCCTCTCATCCATATACTAACCAAAAGTGAGTCTACTTGGTCAAGTTATTAGTTCTAGTTCTGTAAGCCTAGAATACTACTGGAATCCTCTCACCCAAATCATCACAGTTTGCTTAACATACCTTGGTCAACCCATGTTCTTCAATTTGATTAAAGGCTTCCTCACCCTTATTAGGTCAGGTGAGCCATCTTCCATGGTTCCATTTTATCATGGATTATATAGACTACTCTTTTGATGTTGGACTATGAACTCCCGGGTGATCTTTTAAATCATGGTACTTTTAAATAAAGTGGCATCCATAATCACTAGTAAAACACTTAGGCCAGCCAAACCTGTTAATGGTATGTTCAAAAATGAAACAGGCTACAGTATTGGTGGAGAAAGATTTAGTAGGTCTGGCTTCTGCCCATCTGATGAGATATACAGCTGTAGTAATTATATATTGTGCTCCAGATTGCCTGGCTGGTCAGCTAATGGGTCTTACAAATTGAAAAACCCATTTTCCAAATGGTTGAAGCGCCTGAACTGGGTGCAGGGTAACCTCATTCCTTCTTGACCATTTGAGGGAAAGAAACTTGATGATCCCTTTAAGAAGGGACAGAAAACCAGCACAGAATGGAGCAATAGGAAACACAAAGTATGGTGCCCAACAACATGACAGGAGGATGACCTACAAAGCTGCTCAGTCGAAGGACAGTGGTGAGAATCATTGCTATTTGCAATTATTATAGTATAGATGGCCATACCAAGACAAAATGCTGGAAATTTCCCTTGGAATTGCATCCTAGAAATCGGAAGAAAGCATCGAAGCAAGATCTCACCAATATTTAGGGACAAGAATTAGAATGTGACTCGAAACTAGATGGGAAGATCACTTGTATGAGCATACAAAATTGAAAAACCACCAGCTAATGAGGATGAGTTGAAAAAACTCAGTGCCATGAGAGAACAGTTGTTCAACATCAAGATTCAAATGAAGATGTTGAATAAGGTCACTGCATTGTTTGGCCAGTGAAGTCAGAAGAATCCAATCTCATAGGTGTTAGTGCAGAACTTGGGATTAAATACCAACAAGCATCCAGAACATCATCCATTGCAATGGCTCTGCCAGACAATGTGAGATCAAATTTGGCATATAAGTTCATTTCATTGATGAAATGGATTGTGATGTAGTCCCATTAGATGTCTGCGACATAACCTTTGACATCACTTATTTGTGGAGGTCTGATCTGTTGTAGGAGACTCAAAACCATCTATATGCAGACATGGTAACCAAATGCAATGAATCTAAGATAGAGAGCTCTGTAACCAAATGCAATGAATCTGAGACAGAGAGCTCTATAACAAGCATGTATTATAGAAACCTATTAGACAATGAACAATGCGGCACAAAGAATAGATAATTGTCAAAATAGATTCAACAAAAGCTCCAGCAGCCTCTAGTCAAACTAAATAAGCACCTACCTGAAAAGAAAATACTGAAATTTATTTATGTTTAACAAGTGTATTCTAGAGTCTAGTGGCACCTTATTGACATCTTGATTTGCTGAAAAGTGTTTATGGCTATGAATTTCTGAGAAGCATCATTTCAAACTAAGAGGAATTCACCCTGAAAGGATGATTAAGGACAAGGGTGAAAGCACCATTTATAAATTTCAAAACCAAAAAACCCAATCCCATATGGTGAAAAGTAGCTAGAATTATAGAATCCCATGTCATGTGATCAGGGAACCTAGAAATCCTTTAGATATAATATACTGTTCTACATAATTCCGTTGTAGAAAAGTAGCTACTGTCGTTGGCAAGAAAGAACACAAAAGTATAAGCACTTTATCCATCATGCTTCAAGTGGTCCTATAATACTTACCTTAAACATCTCCTTCTGGTCTTCATTCACTAGCATATGAACAAGCCGTGCCACCAAATTCTATTGTTCCTTAAAATCTTCCTCATCAAGCTATTTCAAAGGCAAAAAAAATATCATTAAAGCATATCTTTACTTACCATAAACCCTTATGCAAGTAAATATCAAGTTGGAAATTGGGAGAAAATAAGAAAACAGTGATCAGCATCAGAGATCAAACTTCAAGTCAACCTATCAAATAATTATCTACAGCCGTCACTATACCATAATATTAGCAGAATGTCATTACATTGAGTACAGTTTGCAAGCGGTCCCTAGTGCAATTAGTTTTGGCAATGATCAAAGTAAGAAAATAGTGAACACCTCTCCCTAGAGACATTAATGAAGAGCATATGTTAATAAAAGAATCTAATGAACCAAAAATGTAAATAAGAAAGACTAAAAGATTCACCTCATCCACAGACAGTGCTCCAGTTATGTCCTTGATTAACCCTTTAATCAACTCAAATAATGCCTCAACCTGAGAAGAAGTAACCTTTAGGAGCATGCAGTTCTAGTTTTCTTTGATCAGTTTAGTAGCATTTCACCATATGCAGCACCATTATATGCTTTTAGTATGCATTTGTCCTCCAGTGGAACTTAATAGAACACAATTGGTTTGCTGGTATTTGCTAATTTCAAGACTGATGTTGATTCTTCGGCACATGATTCTCCACTCTACAACCTTCCCATCCTGGTTGATGTTCAATATAAGAAATAAGTTCATACAGATTACACAAGGAGGAACTTTTCAACTTCCCACAAGAATAGGCTATTTAGAATCATGGGTATATCATGTGGTACAAAGTGTCATTTGATGTTCCTACTGCGAAAGCATACTTCAATTTTGTAGTTCAGTTGGAAAATGGTGAGTCCACAATAAATCCTATTATCAAGAGGGCAATTGATATGGTGGTCAAGTTGTCTGCCGATGAAACCCATCTGGAGGGTTTGAAGTTTGTCTTGGGTTTTCTGGTTTCTGCACTGGGTTCGTATGGTGCTAACAAGCATGTTTCTGAAAAATTAACAGAGAAGCCTTGGTCAAACACTAGTTCTAAGGTGACAAAGTAACAATCTTATATGCGAGGCAACTTATTGGACAGCCAGCTGTTGCACCTGTGACAGCAGACAAGTCTAATGTGAAGCCTCTTTCCAGGAATTCAGTTCGATTTGAACTAGTTCATCTTGTTTTCAACTCTGAAAATGAGAACTATTTGGCTATAGCTAGGTATGAGGAATGCCAAGTTCTCACTGTCAATTCTCGAGATGAAATAACAGATCGTCTTGCAATTGAGCTTGCTTTGCAAGGTGCTTACATTCACATCAGCATGCAGATTACTTTTCCTCTCTTATCATGAAATGCTTAGAAATGCACACCAATGCTCTCCCTAAGATGAGATTGACTCGAAAACAGAACAAATAAACGCTAAGGAACAAACTAGATTGGTTTTTTTAATTGATACAGGATTTCTAGAAAGCTGGTGGGATGCCCCTGTATCAATGGGATGAATATGAATAATGTTGGGCAAATGAGTATACAGAGAGTCTATTTAACTCTAGTCATTGGCTTTGGAAATTAGTTGCATCCATTGTTTGACTATTCTAATGTTGCAGTTGAGAACCCATCATCCATCATCAAGGATTTAAACTCTCTCAAAAACACATGCTTAAGATATTCTATAAAAACAAATTATGGACATTTGCTTCCATATCTTGATTTGTTAAGGTTGCAGTGCAACACCTATGGCTATAATATTTTAGAAATTTAGAGCTGTGCTCCACAGCTATGTTCTCCATATTAGGCACATTGGGTATTTTCTTGGTTATTTTGGGTAACACAACATGAAAAAAGATATTTCATGTTACTAGTAAGGCTAATGCTTGTAGAGATATTCATCAATTCATTCTTTAAACATTTCCAACTTGCTATGATCATTGAATATAAGCCATGCATCTTTAGTCAACTAGAAAATAAATTATTTTTGAAACTCAGTCAATGTTTTGACTGAAGTTAGAGTATAGATATGTTCACAGACATCAAGTATGACTAGTAAAATAGGAAACCTGTATGACATGAGTGATCTCTAAGTGGTTAGTATCCTTCACTATTAAAAAAATATCTTATCTGTTACATGCATCGCAGGTTATCCCCTTCCACAGTCATTGACTGACACAGATTAGAAAAATAGGAAACCTGACTACAGCATTTTCCTTTTTTGCTTGAAAAACTAGTTACCCTAGTTATAACTATGACCTGTACTTGCAAGGATTGCAGGTATGACCCTGGGACAATCAATGACATGGCCCAAAAAACCTTGAAACTTACATCAACCTAAGACCCTGTAACAAAAAATTAGCTTCCATGTTCATAATCCACATGTATAAGATCACCTAATACTTGTTTGATGATACATCTACAGAAGGATTGCTTAGATCCATATGGACATTGCAAGACCCTAGGAAGCCACATGCCACTTGTTCTAGTAGCGATGTGTTCTTTATCATCCAAAGACCAAATTGATCCCTTAGAGACCTAAAATTAATCACGCAATAATAGTGGTTCCACAAGCATGCCTACTTGAGGGATGAGGTGACCTAGACATATTGCACTTTGTTGTCTCTAATACAGCCTCGCTCAAAAGTTGTAGCCTGTGAAGTAAGAAATTTATAGAGGACCACAAAGCTATGATTATTATATGTGAGGTATGTTACCAGGAAGGAGAAATGGGAAATGGTAATGAAATAAGAAAAGGTGGGGCAGAGGGTTTGGGGGTATAAAAAATGGTCTCTCTCCTGGCATCTTAGCATATTATGCATATAATAAATAATTTATTGACTGTGTCTCAATACTTGCTTGAGACAATTCAAAGAGGAGTTTAAGCATGCAAGTATAGCCTATAGGTGTGACATGGGCATGACAAAGAGTTTGGTTGTCAGTGATGCACATAAGAATGATGGGAGGTCCCATAAGACCAAATGAGCATTCACTCAACCCCATGACCCTTTAGAGTAACTAGTTACTACCTCAACATAGTCCTAAGCCCAATAATTTTATTGTAATGTCCTGTGTTTTTTTATTGGCAATTGTGCACAACATGATAGAAGAAGCATTCCACAAGCAAAGTGATTGAATTGATTATAGAAAAGTGAAGTGATTGAATACATTTTGAAAATCTAGCTCCTCTATAACAGAGTGTAAGCCAATCTTGCACAGATATCTTCAGTGTGCACATGTTAAGGTGTTAGCATCTAAATGTGTTTATTGAGGATAAGGCTATGGATAAGCATTGGTCTATAAGTTTATGGGTTTCGGCATGGGTTCAAACATTCATTGCTGACATATGGAACCTTCTATTGGCTTATATGTATTGTTGGGAAGTAAACTCCCAATAATCTATGGTTCATGCCTAGCACAGTTTCATATAACAAAATTAAGGATACTCCTCTCGCAACCCTCCTGATTTGAGGATACTTGGTGGATATTACCACCCTTTAACAATATAAAGAGCTGATCTTAGTCAGTATCAGAGTTATCCATCTCCTTAATCATGGAATATAAGTACCAAATTATTAACCCCTCTGTCACCAACTTCAACATATTTTGAGATTATGTTCAAATTTTAGGCAATTTTTAAAAGCCTGAATTAAAATTTCTCAAACATCCTATTAAATTTGTTCTCCTGTAAGGAAGGCCCATGAAAGGAAGGCTCATGCAGGTAAGGAAAGAGAGAAACACAAAGGTTGGCCAATTCAAGCAAGGAAAGAGATCAAAGATGTAAAGGAAGGCCCATGCAAGTGTTGTTGTTACCCTTTTGAAGGAAGGCTGGCACGTGTAAAACACTGCCCTACAAAAAGCCCCTGACCCTAAAAATTTCCCTTTTTCCATGAGGGCCGACACACTTGCAAGGGCCATAAAAAGGCCAACGCTTCTGCAGATGAAGGGAAAACATAGGTGCATAGATAGCACCAGAGGAGGGCCAATGCACATGCATGCATAGCACTGAATGGCTTATTTATACATCATCAGTGAATTGTTCATGTTGAGATTATGTTTAATCTTCACTTGAGGCCACATGCAAACCCTCTGATGTATTGGTGGAATTTGTGAAGCCTACATATGAGTAATTAACCCAATTTATTGTATTCTAGATCATGTTGAGGACAATGGCATGAGAGAAAGCCCTCCATTGGTTGTAGTGTGCTCTATCCTCAAGGAAGAAGATCTCAAAGAGGAGAACAAATGGTGGTGTGCAAATACTCATTGATGATTGGAAGGCCAACATTTACATAATGGTCTTCGCAACACCCCGAACAAAATTGCAAATTGATATTGTATGCAGCATATATGGGAAAAACTCTGAGACCTTTTGAGATTACAAATTGGAAAAATAAATCAATCCAATAACACCTCCAAACAAAGGTTCTAATATCCTCCTTAAAAAGATTTTATTATAAAATGTCAATAATCAATCCTACGTGGGAGTAAGAAGGCCACCCTTTCAACAATTGGGCAAGTTACCAATTATCCTACATCACAATACTTAACAAATAGTGATGCAAAAAGGTATTCTAGGTCATTTTTATGACAGCGACATGAGAGAAATCCCTCCAATGGTTGTAGTGTGCCCACAAGCCACTTGGAGAGCATGAGTAGCACCAAATATGCGCTAAACATTCCAAGGAACCTACCATAGACTACATAGTGGTGTTGGAGGATGAAAATAGACAGTCATGCTGAAATACATAGACTGAATCTACCCACACTAGGTAGAAATAAAAAAGAAATTGCTCAGAACAGAAATACATCTGCCAAATAAGAGAGTGCTCGAGGGACAAGAGCCAATTTAGAGCAATTCACGAGAAGCTCTCCTGAAAATCACCAGTGACTTCCATGGACATCTCACACACCAAATTTGCATAGGAAACCCACCTCAAAAAAGGAAAATGTACTTTGAATGCAAAACCACAAAGCTGCAGAAGAATGCAGCAATTCACCCAGAGAGTATCATGAACATCAACAGAACGCACCCGCCAAGTCTTTGAGCGAAAATTTACTAATAAAATTCGCTGTGAAACTCAAATTTGACATCATTGAAGCTGCAAATGAACTCCTTGAAGTTGCATAGAGAAAAGTGAAGGCTAAGGTCACCATGATCGGGATCACCTTTGAAAATCAGATCCACAAATTTCATGGAAGTGGCTATGGAACAGGAATTGATCCCTACTCAACACCATGTATCTCAGCCAATCCAAAGGTAACATAAAACCAGTTGGTCCACGCTAGGTGGTGTTTTGGTTGCTACTGATGTTGGAATAAAGTAAGGCAAGTAGGCCATAGAAAGGGTAGTCAACGTTAAAGTTCCCATCACAAGCCTGTTAAATCCCATTAGCAGTCAAGCTAAATCCAACAGGGCTGGCTTTTCTGGTGAAACCCTTTATGATAATTCTATTTTAGGTTTATTTATATATCTTTGGACTAGAAAAACCTAGGAGGAGGTTCTCCTATGCATTCTTACCTATTACCCCAATTATTAGCTTTCAGGTAAATACACATTATATCATTTGACCATTACAAATTACCTTTCGACTGTACGTTACTGCCTTCTTTTTAAACTGCTTTTATTTTTATTTTTACCCAGTACAATTGGATATACCCCTCACAATCAATTGGGTGTAGGATAAGTAGTTATGAGGAAAAATTGTTATCCTCCCCACCCGAGTTCAAATCCCTCTTTGTGACATGTTTACTGTTAGTGAGCTGATTGTTTACTAACATTAAAACCTTAACC
>LPNX010544180.1:97283-132576 GCA_001517045.1 Pseudotsuga menziesii
AAAATTCTTCTTAAAAAAATACCCATTGTCAACTGTAAACCTCGTTTGACAGAACCCCTATTCAATGTCAAACTTTTCCAATAAAACGAAACCTATATCAACTCTAAAAAATCATTATACAAGAAAACAATATGCTAACTGTATTTACTGAAAATCTGGAGCAAACGGACACTGTTGACTTAGACATCGATTCAAAATCTCTAGCAATGTAGCATATACTATTTTGGAGAATATATTGCCATGGGTATTGAAATAAACTTATCAGAATATCGGAGAATATTAGAAAATATTGTTAGAAGGAAACCTGAAAAACTCTGAAAACTCTCTAGGTGAACCAAAATCCTGGTTTTGGAAGAAAATGGCCCATATACGCTGAAAACTTAATGTGAAAAAGTTAACCTGCAATTTTTTCCATTTAATGAGTAATTATTTCCATCTGGTGCTTAAAAACACAAAATTTTCAGTTATTCTATAATTTAGTTCATTTAACCTCTAATTTCTTCATTTAACCTGTGATTTTTCGTATTTACCTATGATCTGTTGTATTGAGCTATTTAACCAAATCAAAATAGCTCAATGTCATTTACCCTCGTCTGGCTCTGTCAAATGATTGACTAACAGAGTTTAGGCTCTAAGGAGAAACCCGACCAATGAACCAAGGCAAGAAATCTATCTCGATCCCCTATCCTAGCGGTATCTTCTTGTGAATGAATCAACCAGGAGCTTTTCACCAATTCTGCTGCGGCGGTATGGCTCCTCGCATAATCCCTGCCGGTCAGATGATCCTTCAAATGAAAGCGAAAGTATAGGGTCGGATTTCCAATAGAATGCGGGCAATGAAGCGAACAGAAGGGATCCATAAAGCATAACTAACAGAAAGGAAAGGTGGAAGCGAACTGAATGTGAATTGTTGGGGTCGAGCGATAGTGAATAAAGCAAAATAGTAAGGCGTCGTCACTTAAGCGACGCTTGAGCCCAGTGAATAGTGAATAAAATGGTAAAGTAAATAGAAAGGAGCCGTCTCTTAACTGATGGTTATGAGAATAGCTATCGCTTCACCGACGCTTGTGGCCACATTTACAAAAAAAAATGTATCCTTGTGATTTTTGGTAAGTTTAAAAAGAAAAATCCACGCGCCGTCGGATTTTTCCGTTGGATTTTGGATCGAAATGTAGTAGTGGCACCATGGCCTCTAAGGCATAAAGCATATGGGATCAGGAAGGTTGGTGATCCCCTTGGTTCCCTACAACCCGATGCATGGTAAGAAGCATCATCCAGAGAGGCAGGTCCATCACTTTCTTGATGGGAATATTTTTCCCAGACATTTGAGTGCCTAGAAAATAGTGGTGATCTATGAGTTCTTGTGTCGTGACGTCTCCTCCCTGAGGACCCATCAGTGAGATGCGCTCACCTCACCTGGATAATCCGATAAGGAGCATATTTCCTCTACCTCCATTGTAAGAATGTGAGCACCCACCTCGAAGTATTGCTACTTAGGGTTTCACATCCTCAATATGTACTCCAGTAGCCTCACATGAGACTTCATGCTTGAGACATGGAAAAAATTTACGATCCCACAGCCCCGTAAAGCAGCTATAGAAGCGGTGTCTTCCCCAGCTCTAGAATCATCATCCTCATGTTGTGTTTCTTTCCAAACCACCACTTTGAATGAAACAACATGCCAAAAACCAAAATTGAAGTATTAAGATACATAATCAACCTTTAAAAGCATTATTTTTTCTAGGTCGTTCATCTTTTGGGGGCACTTTGCGGCACCTCTTCTGTCTTCTTGAGACAAAGCGATGCCACTGCTTATTCAGGCATGAAAAGCGTGGTTCTTCTCGGGCACCTCCTTTCTTGTAAAGGGGAATAGAGTTACTCTGAGTGCGATTTTTACCCTTCGGTAAAATCCCCAAAACTCCAAAAAATGTGTTTAGAAAGGAAAAAATTGACCATGAGAATGTTAAGGATGGTATTAGCTCTTACCTAGAATAGATGTATCGAAAATCAGACAGGTAATGTCTCTGGAATCTTCGCCAGAAATATGCACACAATTACTCCAAGTAGCTCTCCAAACCTGGTAAATAGTAAAATGATATGTTTTTACTATTCCTTTGGCTTTTATATGAGATATTTTAGGATTTTGTTGGAATTATTTTAATATTTTTAATTTTTTCATTAAAAAATCCCTTTTCTATAGTCATTAAAAGTTGATTTTAAATATTTTGTGGAGATCAAATAGTCTTTCAAAAGGTTTTGTGTAGGGATGGAAGTAAAAACCTTTGATTATGGGTAAGTTTGTTTTTGACTTTTTCATACTTCCATAAAATGGAAAAAGTCATCAAGCGTTGATTTCGACATTTTGGTCGTGCTCTTTAAACCCACTAGTCGCGAAAAGAAACCCTAATGGAGTCTTCTTTAAACTCTTTTCGGACTCCTTAAATGTGAAAATATTGTCGAGTGAACTTGGCTTCTTCACGCTCATAAAGTTACTTGAAGAGTCATCTTTTTGATAGTAGTTTATCCCTTTTTCGGTTTGGATTGACTAATTATGAAAAAGGAATACTACAGCATTATTTTATCTTTTTTTGACCCTACAGACTAAATCGTACAAAAAAGGACCCTTTTGGAGTCTTCTTCCCTTTTCGATCAGACTCTCTAAACATGAATGATATTGAGTTGACTTTCAGTGGGCTCATTAAACTAAACAATAAGAGACGCTCATTTGGGAACAAACTGTTCCTTTCTCAGGTTTGTGAAATATATGAGAATGGAATTATCTCAAAATAAGATACAAGAAGTGCTTTTTACCCTCTTTGGACTCGTAAGAATGAAAAGAGGCACTCATCAATCATGATGGGGAAATTAAGGGAAGGGAACTAATTTATTTTGCAAATAAATGATAGTTAGTAGTCACCTTTGAACATGGCACTTGTTTGCATTTCATTCAGTCAATTGGGTATTCAACTTGCTTCCAAGTCGATTTTCTTTCATGATTCATGTCACTCCTTTGATTATTTCAAAGAATGCATCATTTACCTTCGCATTATGTCTTGGTATCCACTTGGTCTAGTTAATTCTTCCAATTCTTCGGTCATGCCGCCCGATGTTCAAAGGAAAATTGAGAGTTTACCTCTGCAGTAAAAACATTCTTTGTGTCATTACTTTTTAAGTCAGTCCTATGGTTACATCATACTCAAAATTTCAGAACTTTTTTCCAAGTTTCGTGTCGGTGATGTGGGATTCATCATGGCCCTCCTTCGACGAGACTATTCTTGTCGACTTCAGCTCATCATCTGGGAATTAGTCTTAGAAACAAATTAGTACCTTGAGATTTGTATCCATTAATGACAGATTCTCTCACTCTCGACATAGGTTCACATCATTGAAATTTGATTGAAAGATTCAACTAAGTGTTTGACATCAAATCATCTACTCACACTCAGGATCTTGTACTATGGTACCTTGGGAATCATTGACATCAATGGTGATCTCCCTTGCACTTGTTAATGCTTCTCATAATTTACTGGTAATCAAGTGGCATCTACCATGTTTGACATCAAAACATTGTAATAGCATGGATAGAGTCGTACTTTGTGGAAGACGAGACAAAGACCCAGGGTACTTTTTAAGCGCTCATTTTTTTCCCCAGGTTGCGATGGAGTATCTTGTATAAGTCCTAGCATGGATCCACATTTGTATGATCGTGGTTGTTCTCAAATTTTCTTCCATTCGACATAGATATACGTTGTATGTTTGGTAGCTATGTTCAATTTTGAGCCTTCTTCACATAAATATACGTTGTATTCTAGTAGCCATGTTTATTCATTTCCCTCATGGATCTTCCTTGTATTGGTCTGCAGCCATGATGAGGAATCATTTGGATATAAGTAAAAAGTAATGATGTACTATAGAATATTTGTTGATAATGATCTTTGATTAAGAACTTTCTTGCCTCAAAGTGATAACTTTCTCTTTCAAATCTCTCACCTATTGTATCCCTCTTGCCTCATGCTTTTTGGGGCATTCTATTACACATAAATATCATCACCATCAGGTGTTGAGGCCTAAAACATCAGAAATTTCCCCCAATTCTCAGACTGTGAAGTTGGACATTGGCCCAGACTCCTATTTTCCATATTTGAGTCCTCCAATATCTTTTCCTTTAATGCAAAAAGTGTTACTCTCTTCAATAACACCTATTGGGTCTTGAAAATAAGAATTGTCACTGCCTTTACCCTTTGGTCAAAAAGTGATTCCACCTTGGTAACTCTTTTTCTACATAGAGGAAAAGTGATGCTTGATTTTGGAAGAGAAAAAGAGAAGATTCACGAAGCTTCTCGAAGGAAGACTCCGTGGCACCCTCATCCCTACTATTGTGGACCACCTGGACTCAAGATCCCCCATAGTAGGATCTCCCTTCCACGTCATCCACCATTTTCTCAAGCATACCTATCCTCCCAAGGCCTATGAAACTTGGATTATCCCCCATGGTTGGGAGAGAGAAAATTTATGCTGCTGCACTGAGGTTCTGGCCAAATCTAGGGTGAGCATAGAAGGAGCAATTTGGAGATTTTGAGGACAAGACATGGCATGTGAAGGAGCATCACAACACTAAGTAAATGGTTTTAATCTCTCTTCTTCATTTTGATGCAAATATGGTTCCTTTCCCATAAAATATATTATGTTGCAATGATTCATTTTATTATTGGATTCCTTAGTCAGTAATATAGAACTGTAGACCATTTTCTGGTACCTTTGATCTTGCTTGTTTGTTTGATGTGTTTGTGCAAGTACATCCATGGAGATTCATCACCATAGGAGACAACTACATCACATTACAAAATAGCCAAAGGACTCATTCTAGATATCTACAAGCTCTAGGGGAAGTATTCCATCCTTGTTATCACTCATTTGTTCTATATCTGAACCATTCAGACCTAGAGAAACAACTCTTGTCAGCAAGAGGTGAGAATTTCTAGAAACACTTCCATCCCAGATAATTTCAAATACTGGCAGGTATTTGAAGATGATATGCCTATTAAGAGATTTCTAGAGTTATTTGGTAAGTTTGTCAATACACAGGTAGATAATGAAAATGACAATCTTGAGAACTCTCAGGATGTTGAAGACGGTGAAGAAGGGATTTCTAAAAACATGAAGTACACAAATTTCCTAGGGGGGGAGGATACAGTGCAATTGAAAGGTAATCATATTCCTAGGGGATCAATCCCTCTATAGAAGGAGTTCGACCAAAACAATGTCACTAAGAATACAAATATGAAGCTTGTTGATGATGCCGTTGAAGATAAAAATATAGGGACCAAAGAGCACCCAAAGATCATAAAATTGTCAAATAGTTTTCCTTCCAAAGAAAAGAAATATTATATCAATTTGATGAAAAGGTACACATATGCCCTTGCATGGAGCTATGAATATCTTAAAGAGTATGATACCTCCATCATACAACATATTATCCCTACAAAACCTGGTGAGAATCCTTTTAGATAGAAATTGAGAAGAGTTAATCCAAATTTGCTTCCTATCATTGAAAAAGAGATCAGAAAATTGTTCAATGCCAAGATCATCATAACTCTGGTGTTTTCCAAGTGGGTTGTGAATTTGGTTCCTGTTAGAAAGAAGAACGGTGAAATTCTGATTTGTATAGATTTCAGAAATATTAACAAAGTCCCTTTGAAAGATAACTATCCTCTGCCCAAGATGGAACACATTTTGCATACAATGGTGGGGTCTAAGAGGATTTCCACAATGGATGGTTTTTTGGGGTACAATAAGATAAAGGTCTTTCCTAAAGATCAAGAGAATATTTCCTTCACTACACCATGGGGTACTTTTATGTACGCTAAGTTTCCCTTTGGTATAATGAATGCAAGGGCCACTTTCCAGCACACAATGGACATTTCCTTTACAGAGGAAAAATATAAGTTCATAGTTGTCTATATGGATGATATTACTGTGTACTCTAGATCTGACAAGGAACATATGACACATTTGGAGAAAGTTTTTCTTTAATGTAACAAGTATGATTATATTTAAACCCCAGGAAATTGAACTTTGGTGTAGAGGAAGGAAAACGGTTGGGACACAACATTTCAAAAGATGGCATCAAGATCGATCCAGAGAGGATCAAGGAAATACAGATGGTAAAAGAACCAAAGAGAAAAAAATAAGTGCACTCCTTCATTGGGCAGGTAAATTTTCTAAGAAGGTTCATCCCCAGTTTTTCTGAAATACTAATGAATATCACCAACATGTTGAAAAAGGACCATGATATTAAATGGACAGTGGGGGCAAGGAGGGATTTCAAAGATATAAAACAGGTTATCACAGAAGCCCCTATTCTAAAAAATGACCAAAACACTGAGTAACCTATAGCCTTTTTAGGTAAAGTGTTAATATATGGGGAGTTGAAATATGGCAGAATGGAGAAATAAGCGTATGCTCTAGTCAAATCATTGAAATATTTCAGAGTCTATGTTCTTCATTCACACATAATTGTGTATGTTCCTAGCAGTGTGGTGAAGGGAATCCTCACACAGCTTGATATGGAGGGTAAAAGAGAAAAATGGATTGTTGTGTTGTTAGAGTATGACATTGAGATCAAACCCACCAAGTTGATTAAGGGTCAAGGATTGGCAAAGATGATGACAAACTCCAACTGTGATTCCTTACAACTAAATTTCTTAACCAGTCATTTGAACCAGTTGGACACATAGGTAAAGGTAAGGCTTGATTTATCCATATCTCCATGGTATTCTGACATTGTATATGCACTGCAAAATTTATAGGCTCCTACAGGGTTAAGTAATACAATGGAAAGGTCAGTAAAGCTAAAATATTCCAAGTTTTGTATTCTGGATGAATATTTATATTGGAAAGATCCTGGTGGTGTCTTATTAAATTGTATTTTGGAGAATGAATCCTAGCATACTGTAGAATATTTTTGTAAAGGAGATTGTAAGGGGAACCATTCTTCCAAAGTAACAACAAACAAAATTTTGAGAGTTGGTTTCTATTGGCCCTCATTATTTTTGATGTTTATAAATAGATCACTAAATGACACCAATGCCATATTTTTTATGATAAGAGGAAACTTGTTCCACTCCCTCTTAACCCAATATCTGTAGAAGCAACTTTTCAGCAGTGGGGACTAGGCTTCATTGGGGAAATAAACCCAAACTCTTCTAGACAGCATATATGGATTTTGACAACCACAGATTATTTCACAAAGTGGATTGAAGCAATACCTACAAGGAGGGGTACTGATGAAGTGAATATGGGTTTTATGGAAGAAAACATTTTGTTTAGGTTTGGGTGTCCCAGGAGGATTGTGACAGACAATGGAGCAAATTTCAAGTCCAAGAAGATGATTATTTTTTGTCATAAGTATCATATCAGCCTCAACTGTTCTACTACCTATTATCGCCTGGGAAATGGGCTAGAAAAATATTCAAATAAAATACTGGTAAGGATTATTAAGAACCTATTGGAAGATAACAAGAAATCCTGGAATACATAGATAAAATATGCTTTGTGGGATGACAAGATCAGCACAAAAGGGCAATCAGAATGTCATGATTCCAATTAGTATATGGAGCCGAAGTAATCTTTCCAGCATGCTTGCGAGTTCCAGTCATGAGGCTATTACAGGAACAAACGAGTGAACAAAATCATATGCATATAAGAATCAATCAAATCATATAATTGAATGAGTTAAGAGACAAGGCCTATGGTAAAGTACAAATACATCAAGAAAAAATGAAGAGTACTTTTGATAAAAATGTCAAAGGGGAGAAATTCTTGGTTGAAGATTTGGTTCTGAAATGGGATGCACCTCATCAAGAGAAGGGGAAACATGGGAAGTTTGATCACATTTGGGTTGGTCCTTACATCATTGCAACATATAGGGGAGAGAATGCTTTCACTCTACAGCATCAGGATGGATCTTCACTGGAAGGAGGTGCAGTAAATGGAAGGTTTCTCAAGCATTATTTTACTTGAAGGGAATAAGTAAACTTCTGTATCATAGTTGTATATATTTCTTTATTTTCAAACAGTAAAAATGGTAATCCCATAGGATTTGAAGCCCGAAGAGAAGGCCATAAGATATATAAGGGTAGCCATGTTCCCTTTTCTTTGTTTTTTTTTCACAGAAACAACAATAAAAAAAAGTTTTGAAATCTGAAACATGGGGAGCTTCCCAATGGATTCGACACTTGGTATACGAGTTCTTTGCTACCTCATAGGGAGGATATCATCCCTAGATAGAGCCACTTGTTAGTATTGTTTTTGTGCTAAATAGCTAGAGGGGGTTGGACCTGTAAGAGGAGAAATAAGGTCTGTCAAATTTTTATATCATATGACCTTAGAGGATATTAACGGGTTTCTATAGGTATCTCAAGGATCATTTTTAAGCTGATATTGAATAATGGTTGAAGAAACCCTAGTTTTTCATATTTGACGAGGTATGAAAGTAAGTAAATTTGTTCCTAATTGTATGTTGATAGGAAATGAAAGGCTTGAGTGAATAGGTTTGAGAATTTTAGCAAAATCAGGAATAGGTAGCTCACAGGTACCACTACCCGTTGGATTAAGAGGAGTAAAAAGATATACGGTCATCAACAATTTATTTGTTTGAATGTATAAGGAGAAATAAAATGTTTAGATCAGTGAAATGGTGTGAAAATGGTTGTGTTTCTATGACGGTGATCAATCGTCAGAGAAGATCGACGGATGAAATCAATTTTGCAAATCTAAAGTGCACGATGGAAAGTACTTTTTGGATTTACAGAATTGCTTAAACACCTACAAGTTTCAAAGGCCAAGATCAAACATGGTTTAGATCAACGATGGAGGTAAATTCTGTTGATCTAAAGTGTTCATGGAATATCGCATTTCAAATATGCAGAATAGTTTAAAGAGAGGGCATGTGTCAAAAATGGAGATTAAGTCAAAGATAGATCTATGGTTGAGAACAATTCCGCTGATTGAACATGCGCGAAGGGAATCACTTTTAAAATTTGTGAAATTTGGTAGGCCCTTTTAGCTTGAACGATGGAGATATAAGGTGGATTTTGATCGATGGCTGAGATCAAATTCCACATATTGGAGATGCATGAAAGAATATAGTCTAGAATTCAGCGTAATATTAAACTGGTCCCACATTTTGGCGACTCGGGTGAGGTATTGTCCAAATTAATGGTTGATAGGGGTTCCACCATTTCAAAGAGTAAGGTAGAAGGATTTTGGTGAGACTTTGGAAGCCATAAATGCACGGTTCATATTTGGGTTTTCTTTCAAATCAAAGGAGGAGGTTGAAGGGGGATATAGTGGGAATGAGACAGTACAAGCAACCAGTGATAAATATTAAAGGGATCATATTAAAAGGTGCTAGATCTACAGATAAAGTTCCATTTGATTGGAAAATATGCATAGTCGATAGGGGAAATAACATAGTATAAATGTTAGCACGTGGATTCAAACCATTTGTTTTTTCTGGAGCATCTGAAAGGGATATTTCAAACTGTGCGGAAAGCAGCACCATGGAAAAACATCCCAACCAATCTGTCAATTGACCTAGTAGGTTCACTTCTCTGCTAAATCATTTTTTCATGGCTGAAGTGGAAGATTTAGAATTTCAGAGAATCGAGTACCAGAATGTTGAAGAAGCCCTAGAGGAAAAATATTATGAAATATTTGATACTATCCTACTGAATGAGAATGTAGAAACCGCAGAAAACAAACTGAAGATCCTAAAGGACCAAGGAATTGATACTCATGGAGTATTCAGTTCATCATTCTTTTATTTTTCTGTTGAAGAAACCCCTAATTACCCAGATTTTTTCTAGTGGTGCACCAGTAACTACTCTTCTTTCGAGGGGGTAATAATGGATGCATCTATGTCTAAGATTTTGTGTCCAATAAAATCCCTTGTCATCTGAAACACTATGCTAATCCTTGCTTATTTTTCCCTAATTTCTAAATAATACAAAGAATAAAACCTACTCCAGTGTTTACGAGAGTCCTCAGTCGAACAAAAATAAGCTTTCCTCAAATATTAAGAGTCAATTGCTAAATCACCCTTTTCCCATTGATTACAATTTTTTCAATGAATAAACACAATCTCAGATAACCCTAGAAATTCATTTTTTGGGTATGGATACGAATAAATTCATCACAGAACCCTTGTTGAGCCTAATATTCACCCTTAGCACCGATCAATTACAGTGTGATCCATTGAGTCAATCCATGTAATCATCGTGTCTTAAATTTGATGAGTTTTTAGCTTTGTTCTCAGCTAATAAACTTCCACAGGACAAGAAATTTCAGGTTTCAATCTTTCCTGAAAAGAATGTTTTCAACATTTAATTAAGATAACCTATAACTCCCAGAGATGGTTATAATAGAGGATATGAGTAAATATTATTGCAAGTTTATAAATTTTCTTATGGCCCCAGTATATAATGTTTTCTTTCAAGAAAAATTACCAAGATTCCTACCAGAAATGAAATTTTTATTGCAGTTGTCACCTGAAAGAAGAGTAGGGTTTTGTTCCTTTCTGAACACAATACAATGATTAAAGTATATGGGTTTACTCATCAACGCTATGTCCTTCTAGTATTTCTGACATTAAGGGTGTTTGCATTAGAATTGATTATACAAAGGCTAATAGTTGAAGATGAGCATTTCCTGAGCTACAAGAAACCTTCAGGAACCAAATTTCCATGAAAAGTTGGTCCTCTTACCATTAAGAGTAAATCAGCCCTTTCAATGATCAAAATCCTTCTCATAAAAATGGGTTTTTCAATGGAAGTTGCAGTCAATTATGACCCTCACCATATCATCTCAGATAGAAGACAAGAAAATAAAAATAAACCATTTTAGCATTATGAGGTGGCAAGATTTTCTGAGGAAGTTAATTGGTTAGATTATCCCAAGGATAGTAATAATGGTGAGGATATGCAAGAGGATTCACTTTCACCTGCACCAGGGGGTTCTCCTCCTCAATAAGATATTTCTAGTATTGTTGTTACGGCTACTCATATCACTCTAGTGGCTATTTTTTTTTGAAAAGGTGAATGAGAGAGATTTCCCAGAGGCCATGCATGTATATGAGGAAGACACTACTAGAA
The DNA here is from genome assembly GCA_001517045.1 of Pseudotsuga menziesii. Taxonomy (NCBI): domain Eukaryota; kingdom Viridiplantae; phylum Streptophyta; class Pinopsida; order Pinales; family Pinaceae; genus Pseudotsuga; species Pseudotsuga menziesii. The sequence continues at coordinate 108,437 of LPNX010544180.1, forward strand.
CCCCCAAGAAACTAAAGATTGAAAATCGAGGAAAAATTGTACAGGTTGCAAAGACTAAAGGAAAAAAGAAACGGATGAAGGTCAAATGCCCATACTTTGATATCCAGGAATATACCTTTGATAAAATTCATGAAGGAGCTACAGATAAGTACAAGTCCAAAACTGAATTGTTGGACAGATATAAATATGTGGGTGAAAAAAAGTTTGATGCAAAATTGAATTTGTATGATGAAGTGAGAAAACTGTCTAGTCAATATGTATCCCTAGTGACTGTTATGGATCAGGATAAAGACACCTTTAACCTAGCTATGAATATAGGAAATAAAGTGGTCGAATTGAGGATGAATTTGAAGAAAATTCCTACTACTAATATGATCCATTTACACAGATAAAAAGGTGAAATAATTTATACTTATTTCTTAAAAGAAACATTGCAGGTGTCAAATTTGAAATCAAGCAAGAACAGAGTGGAGGACTTTCTCAGAAAAGGAGAAGGTGAAAATAAGGCCCACCAAGCACATATAAAGAAGATTCAGGTGGATTTAATGGTGGTTGGCAGCCAGGATGATAAGGGAGATTCTAAATAGAAATATTTAAAAGAGAAAGAGAATGCAATTCAATTGTTAAAGAACAAGTTGAGTATCCCAGCTATTCAGCTCATACAAACCTCCGAGCGGACTGAAAATGAAAAAGAAAAAAAGCTTTGAATACTTAATTGATTGATTACAAGGAAATATTTCTTAAATTTGAAGAAAAGGAGAAACATTGGGAGAGAGATGCAGGACTTTGGGCTAAAAAGCAAAAGGATTTTGAAACAAGGCAAAGAGAGTTGGAAAAGGAGTTAAAGGAACTAAAGGAAATGGATAATGGGCAGAAAGTGAAGGTTATTTCATCTTCTGTACAATCTGGTACATATTCCCTTTCTCAAGCTATGTCTCAAGTAATTCTTAAAGAGTCATAAATTACTGGTTTGAAGAAAAATAAAACCTTGGAAGACATAGCTAAAAAAAAATAGAAAAGGTAAGAAATAAATTGGAAGACAAATGTAAAGAGTTGGTAGAAAAGAACAACAAATTGTCAAAACAAGTTTCAGGCCAGGAAGACTTATAAGGAGAAAAACATCTTATCTGGGATGTACTGATAGTAGAAGCATCCAAGCTCATGCCCTATTTATATTTCATTCTAGATAAAAAAAATTGTTACACAAGAAACTAGAAAAAATGTTCAGATGGTAAAGCAGGTCTTGAACAAAAGGCCCATGGACACAGCTAATAATGAAATCAGTTTCTTGAACAATTTGACAGAAGAAGACATCAGCAAAGCAAATATCTAGGATAGAGTTTTGGTCATCACATGGGAAAGAAAGGTGGTGAAAAAATATCGTCATTTAGAAACAATTCAAGCAAAGATTGATGTTATGCATAATCAGGTTAAAGAACTCATTCAACTTTTTAATCCTTTATTCAAAACAAGGCTTCATTTCTTTTGGGAAGAGAAAGGAGGAATGCTGTCTCAAATGGAGTACAACGACAGGTTAATCAATTGTAGAAAATATCACAGACAGTTTGATGATATGCAATAAAAATCCCTATCAGGTAAAACTATGATTGCCAAATTAATTGGTAAATTTGAAATCTTGTTTGACTTCAAGGATACATGTACCAAATTGCCAGTTTTCTCTTATCTTGAGAACATGGATCTCATTGTATTGGATAAGGAGATTATCAGTCTCGATATTCCAGCTACTTATCAATGGAAGACAATTGAAAATTAGAGAAAAAGTAAATACAAGTTGCACAAATGAGGACATGCCTAAGCATGATGAGGTTCAAAGGGGCAGTTGTAGAATGATCAAGCGAGCCAAGATCCCGAAGACGCATTACTCTTTTAAATCCATCATGCACATTCTACATCCTATTTTATTTTTTAAGTAAATTGTGGCAATTGTGCCATGTTATAGTTTGTTAGAAGTTTGTTTCCCATTTTGTAGCTAATTTTGGCTCAGTTTTGAGGTTGGTCTCGGGGTTCTAAGACACTATAAGTATACCCTCAGTAGAGGAAGAAAGGGTTGAAACTCATGAGACTTTTTTGTTATGTAATTTTGAGATCTATTTTTAATAAAAGCTGAAGTGCCGGATGTTGGCCTTTGAATGAAGAAATTCATGTATATTTCTTAGTTACAGTCTGTGATTTCATTTCTTTACGTACATGTCCTTATTGCTAATATTTCCATTATGTTTTATCTCATATCTGAGATAAGTGTGCGATAGTTTTTAGAATTCATACTTGGTTATGCTCTATCTATCATCTCAGATATTCACAAATTGTTTCTACCAAAGATAATGAATAATTCATCTAATTGGTGCTCTGTGTTAATGGTGTGTCATGTTTCCTTCTTTTCCACCAGACCCAAAATTTATTGACTGTAACCAAAGTATTATCTTGCTTTTGCAGACATTTCCCATGAAAATTTCTCTATGTTTCTTGAGAATTGTGACTCCATAGACCAATCTATCCTTACCCTATTGCAACCAAAACAATAATATGAGTTTTATTTCACTTTATATCTAGCCTTGTTATATATCTGCGAGAGATCCCTCTCTATAAATGGAGAAGCTAGATCCCTTTCCTAAAGTAGTTCTGATGTTACCTCAGGGTTCATCTTCCACAACCTTGGGTGTAATTCTAAGTGCTAACAGATCCAACTAGCTATATAGAGCCTAGTCTTCAATCCTTTGTGATTACTTGATTAGAGAGCAAGAGAAGCTCATACATATTGGAATGATTAGCAATGCATATACATATAGGAAATTCTTATTGGCACAACAAAAAGAAAAGTCCAATCCTTTTAAGAAAAAAAATTATTGCAATAATAATCCAAACAAGGGTCCCAAACCCTATCAATCGGCTCATTCTTTAAAAAATGACAAAGGATCCAATCCAAAGGGAAATAAGTCTAACCGTCATTGCAACTATTGCGGGAAACTTAATCATGATGAATCTAAATGTTTCAAGAAGATGGAATCCTTGGATGCAGTGACGAAGAAGCAACACATCAGCCTTGATTCATCTTCAGAATCTAGCTCTCATGGAAATGCACTTTGTGCTTCTGGTTTGTTCTTATACTGCATATTCTTCTTCTACTTTAAATGAGTGGCTTATTGATTATGGATCATCTTATCATATGGCTAGGGATCAAGCCATATTTTCTACTATGCATGAATGTAACACCAAACACATATTTATTGGTGATGATAGATCTCTAATTGTTGTAGGATCTGGAACAGTTCCAGTAGATAATGGTCATTTTAGTTATGTACTATGTGTTCCAAGGATTTACTGCAATTTGTTGTCATTCTATCAAATCACTCATTTTGTTGAAGGTAAATTTGTAACGTTTACACCTCACCAAGCTGTAATCAAGGATTTTAAAGATCCTAAGCATCTCCTAGCTACCGTAATTGTAGATTATATTACCAGGTTGTACAAATTTAACAACTTTGGGTCATCACCTTTTCCTTATTTTTTTGTTGCTCATATTGATGACTTGAGCAAACATTTGCATGAGTGATTTGGACACTTAAATTATTGCTCATTGAAACAAATATGTAAATAAAATATGGTGATAGGACATCCAATGGTATCTTGCAGGGATGGTGTTTGTTCCAGATGTGTACTTAGAAAACATCATCGAGACAGTTTTGACAAACGTGTCTCTTGGAACGCCTCGATTCCCTTGGAGCTTGTGCATAGTGACTTGAGTGTTCTTCTTCCATTTGCTTCCTTTTTTGGTTTCAAATATTTCTTAACATTAATTGATGATTACTCTAGATGAACTTGGGTTTATTTCCTAAAACTTAAGAGAAAATTATTTAACATGTTCTTTTCCTACAAGGCCCTTGTTGAAAAACAATCTGTTCATCAAATTCTTAAGTTAAGATATGATAATGGAGGAGAATATGTTAACAATGATTTCACTACTTTATGCACTGAACAAGGAATCCAACAAGAACACACTTTTCCATATACACCACAACAAAATGGTGTAGCTGAACGAAAGAACCGCACTTTAAAATAAATGGCTAATTGTATGATCCAATCGAAGGGACTAAGTATTCAATTTTGGGGTGAAGCCATAAACTGTGCAAATTAAATAGTTAATCACACCCCCACTAAATATTTACAAGGTATCACACCGAAAGAAGCATGGAGTTAATTAAACAAGATGTAATTCACTTATGTTTTTTTGGTAGTGAAGCATGGGCTCACATTTTGGATGAAAAATGGAAAGCGTTGCAACCTAAAAGTGAAAATTTCATATTTGTTGGATATTCTGAAGATGTAAAAGGTTATAGAATTCTTCATCCACATTCTCATGATATGATTAATAGAATATATGTAAACTTTGATGAACATATCTTGTCCTATGAGCCTAACTCTATTTTTGTGCTATCTTTGGGTTGTAATCTTGATTCAATGCTTATGCATTCTTATAATTCCTACTTGCTTGACATATTTCCAACTCCAATATATGATGATGATAGTGAGGATGAAAATCCACCTCCACCTACTCATGTTCGTACAGTTGCACCAGCACAATTGCTTCCTCATTCAGTCCGTTCAACATATGAAACAATTGGTGATCTTATCGGTGATCCTCGAGATCAACGTTGAACACGTTCTTGGTTCCAGTGAGCCTCTTCTCTTTTTTATCAAGTTTTAGAGAATCATGATCTAGAGACTTTTGCAAAAGCTTTAGGGAATCCAGATTGGAATGCAACTATGATGAATAATATCCTTCATTAATGATGAATGATACTTGGGATGTTGTACCTCTTCCAAAAGGAAGAAAACTTGTTAGATGTAAATGGGTCTATAGAACCAAGTATGAATTATATGGAAGTGTTGAAATACTTAAGGAAAGGCTAGTTACCAAAGGTTTTAAACAAGTTTAAGGGATTGAATACAATGAAACCTTTTCTCCTGTCCCAAAAATTAACTCCATCCACCTTGTTCTTTCCCTTTCAGCCTTACATAAATGGGAGGTCCACCAAATTTATGTCAATTATGTATTCTTACATGGTGATTTATAGGAGTAAATTTACCTAGAAAAATATCCAATATATATTCATCATAAATCTATCCTTGTTAGTCGCCTTAATAAATCCTTATATGGCCTTATGAAAGCTCCTTGAGCTTGGTATGCCAATGTGGATAGCTTTCTACTTGACACTGATTTTTCTAGATGCCATTCTGACCCAAATGTATATACCAACAAAGTAGGAAACCATGTCATCATCCTTGTTCTATATGTTGATTATCTTATTCTTACTGGTAGTGACCCTAATATTTTAACCCATGTGAAATCCAGTCTTAAGTAAAACTTTGAAATGATAAACTTAGGACATTTGCATTATTTTCTTGGTCTCCAAATCTTGCAAACCAAAGAAAAAATATTTATTTCTCAGTCTAAGTATGCTTGTCATCTTCTTCATCTCTTTCACATGGAAGATTATAAACCATCCCCTTCTCTCTTCCAATATGGACTCAAACTTTCTTCCACATGCACTTCACCTAAAGTAGATGACACCTTGTATCATCAACTTGTTGGTAGTCTCTTATACTTCACTCATTCTTGTCTTGAATTTTCGTTTTCCGTTGTTCATGTTTCCCTCTATATTCAAACATCCCATGAAAGTCACTTAAAAGAAGAAAAAATAATACTTCAATATATACGGGGTACAATTCAGCCTTGGATTCATTACAGTATACGGGGGACTCCTTTGTTGGTTGGTTTAACTGATTCAAATAGGGTTGACGATCCTGATGATCGAAAGTATACTGCATGTTATGTTTTCAGCCTGAGTTCTGGACATGTCACTGGGACTTGTAAGAAACAACAAGCTCTTTCTCTTTCTTAACAAAAGAAAAATATTGAGCCACAGTTAATTCAATTCAGGAAGCTTTATCGCTTCGAAGGATCCTTTTAGAGTTTGGATTTGAGTAGCAGCAACCTACTCCACTTCGGTGTGACAATCAAAGTTCCATCAAGCTTGCCAAATATATAGTTCAACATCAACACAACAAACACATTGAGATACATATGCACTTCATCAGAAAGCGTGTTCATGATCACATTTTTGAAGTGCTCTTTTTTCCTACATATGATCAAGTTTTAGACATATTCACCAAGTATCTTAAAGAATATAAATTTTCCAAACTTTGATCTATGTTAGGAGTTTAGGAATTTGTCAATAAGGGGGGATAGGATTTAATGCCTCCTTCCTTATCCTATTAGTGTCACTTTTGTAAATCCTTCAATCCTATCCCAAGTTGTTCTTAAGAGGGGAGGTTAGGATATTTATACACTTAGGAGTTAGTTAACATCAACTCGTTATAATCTATCTGTTAGAAAAAGTGTGTTTCCTTAGAATGTGTTAGCACTATTTTGGTTAGCAGTTGGATAGAGAAGGCCTGAGAAGAAATAAAGGTGTGGTATGAAGGATTTTTTCTAAATGTGGTCGAAAGGTGCCTAAAAATTCCAAATTAAATACCAAGACCTTGATGATCTCATAAAACCATAGGTAAAATTAATAAAGAGCTAAATAATGGAGAAATCGTGCCTATGGTATATCCTAAAAATTTCAGTTAAGATCTCCAGGAAGGAAGATCTACGGTGGATGATGAATCCGTTGATGAAATATGCGTGGAAGAAATAATTGTCATAATTGATGGAAAGGTTTAATGGTCCACCTTAATATACAAAGGATATTTAAAGATAAAAAATATCTAAGGTGTAGGAGGATTCTGTTGTGGGAAGATGCACACAGAAAGTTAGATCGAGAATCAGTGGAATGCTTAAAATTTGGCATTAATCGATGATGGAGATTGATGGTTGTTAATATCAGTAGCAGAGATGGCGTCTGCTGGGAGAACATGCACACTAGATGTTTAGTTTGAGTTTAGCCAAATCGTTAAAGTGAAACATCGATCATCAATCAGGATTTGATGTGATGAGATCAACGGTTGTCAGGTAAATGCATTGATAAAAGATGCACACTATTTTACACTCCATATGAAAAATGGAAAGTAAAGAGGGAAATTATGTAGGATATAAGAACTACAATGGAAAATAAAGACCCGGTAGATCTACGGTGATAAGAGGGTCCGCTATGGGAAATTGAAAGATGAATAAGAGATAGGTCGGGTAGCGGAATAAGTAAAGGAGAAGGTTAATGGGAGATCAAGATGGATGGTTGAGGATAAAGGTGGATTGAATCTATAGAAAGAGAAGGATCTTCCTATGAGATCTGCATAAAAGTTAATAGAGATTTCTACTAGTGGAAATAAAAAACCGCTCCTTTGATCCTAAAACAACTATGAATAATATTATAAAGGATAAAGAAACATGGTCAAATATTATTTTCCTTTTATACATTGGGAGAAGGAAGCAATGTTCTATGTCAACGAATCCAGGTCAGAAAAATACCCATCCAGCCTTCAGTTTTACATGTAGGTCGTTTTTTTACATGCCTGTTACTATTTAAACATGGATAGTGGAGGAGACGTAGAGTCTTAGGATTTGGAATTTCAGAAAATTGATGAAGTCGTAGAAGATAGGGATGGCGTAATATTTGATACCATTCTATTTTTTGACCCCATTCACCAGTTGAAAACAAGGTTGGATGCATTTAAATACCAGAGTACTAATTTACATAATGTCTTCCAATCTTATTTCTACTATTTATGTCAAGGCCAAACCATTAACTTTCCTGATTTTATTGATGGTAAGCCTCTAATTCTTCTTCTTATGAAATATTAATCATGGATTCAACTAAGTCCAAGATTATATGTCCTTTTAATCCACTCATTGTCTGAGATTCCCTTACTGTTCCTCCTAATTTCACTTAAAACCGTTAAGGATTCAGTGAAGAATACCTAATCCAGTCTTCCAGACATGCTACCATTTAGAAAAAGCAACTTTTTTTTCAAAAAATTTCAGGTCATATGTCTCCCTTGATAACCAGCCATTTCGCTTAGATGTAAACCTATTTAATGAAGAAACCAAGATGATTGTTTCAATGATGAGTCAATTCTTAGGTTTGGGAATAGACATATATGTTCCCAATTTTTTTATGAGTCTATTGTTCAGATTCAATAGGATTCGGCCTGAGTCCCAATCTATTCCACTTCCCTGCCTTAAATTTGATTAATTCCTAGTTGGAAGTATTCACTCTCAACTAATGAATTTCCACAGTACCATAAATTTTATATTTCAGTCTTATCTGATCAAAATGTTCATATTCTTTAATTGGGAAAATTTACAATTACTAGAAATGGTTCTTACAGAAGAAACCGGTAGCAACTTCTTCAAGTATATGAATTTGTTGATGGAAGAGGTCTATAGAGTGTTCTTTCAAAATAAACTACCTAGAGTACTTCCACATATGAAAGAATCTTTTCAATTTACCCCAGATAGGAAAATAGGATATTGGTTCCTATTGGAAGAACATACCATTATTAGAGTGTATGGATTTACTCACGATCCATACATTCTTCCAACTTTTCTCACTCCTAGAGTATTTTCTTTGGAGATGATAAGATATAAATTGATTGTGGAAAATGAGAATTTCATCAACTTCAAGAAAGCTTTAGAAATTAAACTCACATGGGTAGTTGGTCCTTTTATTATAAAGAATAAAGATGTACTTCCTGTAGTGGAGAGTTTTCTAAAGGAGATGGATTTTAAAACAACTTTTGCAGTAAACTATGATCTATTACACGTTATCTCAATAAGAAGACAAGTGAATAAAAATAATTCTTTTTAACATCAAGAGGTTGAAGGGTTGGATGAAAAGGAAAATTGGTTTTCTTATCTAGTACCAATGAAGAATGTTGAAATTCCACAAGAGAATCCATTGGAAGTTGTGAAGGCCATAGAAATAGTCACTCCCATTTCAAGCTGCACAGAGGTAATAGGTAAAAGGAATTTTTCATATGCAATGGAAAAAGAAGAAGAAGAGGGAAGTTCAGAGACAACTAAAAGGAAAAAAGTTGAAGCTGAGGGAGAAATGATTGAAATTGTCAAGACTAAAAGTAATAAAAAAAAGCAAATGTTAAGGGACCAATGTTTGAAATGCAACGGTATGATTTTTTGGAGGTTCATGAGACATCCACTGACAAGTTAAGATCCATAGTCAAATTATATGATAAATACAAGAATGCCAGGGAAACATCCTTAGATGAATCTATGAAATTATATGTAGATGTCTGGAAAATTTCCAGTAAAGAGGTCTCTTTATATATCTATTGAAGACCATGCTAAGAATACTTTGAACTTCGCAGTTGGTACCAAGAACATGATATCAGAAATGATGCTAAATTTGAAGGATATCCCTATTCCTGACGTGATCCACCTACACAAATAGACTAGAGAGGTAATTTATAGTGATTTGTTGAGGGCTACCTTGAAATTTTCTAAATTATAGTCTACATAGACCAATATTGAAAATCAATTAAGGAAAGAAAAGGTAGAGAACAAGGTACACCAGTAGCAGATCAAGAAGCTTCAAGGATATTTGCTTTCCATCAATAATGAAGCCAATACAGGAGAAGTTACACAAAAATACTTGTAGAGAAGGAGAACACAATTCAATTGTTGAAAAAGAAATTGAAGATACCTTCTACACAATTGATTCAAGCTTTAGAATTGATTGAAATGGAGAGAGAAAAAGAGCTACTAGCTAATTATCTAAGTGACAGCAAAGGAAAGTTGTTAAAGCTTGCCAATGAGAAGAAAGAATGGGAAAAAGAGAAATCTCTTTTGGTTAAAAAGGTTAATGTTTTAAAAGAAAAACAATTCGTTCTGGAAAAAGAGATAGATGATAAGTGAAAAGAAGATGAGATACAGGTGATTCATACTATTGCACAGAAAAGTACATAATATATTGTGTAGGCTATGTCCCAGGTAATTTTAAAGGATTTAGAAATTGTTGCCTTGGAAAGACAAAATAAAAATTTGGCTAATGTATATTTAAAGAAGGAAGAGGAAAGAAAGGTACTTGAAAATAAATACAAAAAGTTGTCGAATAAAAATGATAAATTGGTGAAGCAGCTGACTGGACTATTTCCAATAAAGGGATAAATCCAGCTCATATGGGATATAATTACTATCTAGGTTGTTAAGCTCAGACCATATTTGAAATACATTATGGAAAAATAAATGGTTATAAATGCTACCAGGAAGAGTTGCACTCCAGTAAAAGAAGCTTTAAATAAGAAACATGTGGATATAACTAATAACACAATCAATTTCCTCAATACTTTATTAGAGGAGTATTTAAGAACCACGGGGATAAAATATAGGATAAAAGTGATCACTTGGGCCAGGAAAGTAGTAGGAAAACATCAACATATATATATATACTGTACAGGACAAAATTGACATAACGAATCATCAAGTGAATATTTTTAAATGTTCATTTGTGTCACTTTTTCAAAAGGGTTTTCCTTCCTTTTGAGAGGAAAATGGTATAATTATGTCTCAAGTTGAATATCAATATTTGTTGTTAAAATGCAGATTGGGTAACAGGAAATTTGAATATATGAGCCAATCTCTAACAGGGAAAAAAACAATTGATAAACTAGCAGTAGACTTTGAAATAATAAATATTGTTAGAGTTGTTTGTTCCCAATTACCGGTGATTTCATATGTGGATCATGTATTGGATAAAGAAATGGCCAATCTGGAGTTTCCAACTATAGACGAGTGGAATATAGTTCAGAAGTTAGGAAGAACAAACTACAAGCTAGATCAATAGATAAATTTGAGGGATATTGAAGACTTATTTATTTTGGAAAATATAATAAATTTTTGAGTACTGAGTAGTTAGCAATTATTTTTCCTATTTTTAGCATAGAAGTAGTTATCGGCTCAAGGATAATTTTCATGTTTTTAAACAAATTTTTACAATGCATTGAGGGTTGGAACCCATGAGAAAGATCTGAATTTTGTAAGAGATCTTGAAGATTAATAAAAATTTCAGAGGCAAGCAGGTTTTCTATAGATATTCTTGTGTTATGATTCCATTTATAGTCTTTATTTTCTTTCCTCATGTGAATGTGGTTCCTTTTTACCTTTCCATTCTATTTTATTTTCATGTTTGAATGAGTATATATTGGGTTGGAATTCATAATCATATGCTCTGATCCTTTGCTTTCAAGCATTCACAAAATATTTCCAGTAAATTTAGAATTGGATTCATCTTGAGATGCCCATGTAAATGGAATGTTTCTTTAATATTATTTATCACCGAAAAATCAGCTTTTTTACTATAAAAGAGTAGCTACCCTGCCTATGTTTAACAACTCCATTGCAAAGCACTATTATAATTGTTTTTCATATTTGACCCCATGCCCAATGACCACTTGTTTCAGCCATTGTGACTATTAAATTTTATTTCTTTTTAAAAATATATATGGCCCGTGAGTTTATCTATTGAGAGATCCCTCTTTAGAAGGAAATAAGCCAGATTTCCTCCTAAAACTTGTTTGTGTGGTTACCTTAGGATTAAACCCTTTCACAACCAGGGGTAAATTTTGATTGATAACATCTTGGCTTCGTTCCCAGGGAATGAGAGTTAAAATATTCCCTACGAAGAACGAAAATATTATTCATGAAGACAAGATTTCTGTGGGAAAAAATAGGTTATTACATCCAAATTCGATTGTATTTTTTCCATGACGACTCCACATTCATTTTCAAGAGATTATTCTAAAGAAGACATCCGAGATTTCAGAAGAGGGCACAAAATAGGTAACCCTAATACTAAAACTTTACATAGTGTGGAATATCCAGAGAGTATAATTAGGAAAAGAAGAGGAAAAAAAAGTAGGTACTTCTCAAATAGAATGATCTTTCTCTCAAACTCAAGAATAATTTCTCATTTTTAAATATTTTGAGTTAGAAACAAAGTTTGAACAATCTTTCTTAGGGTCTAAGTTTGAATCATATTTGAAACAAGTTGAAATGAGTCCAAATAGACTTTAGTCTTATTTGTTAGATTCACTTTGGAAAAATCTCCAAGATACTGTAAAGACAGAAGAAAGAAATACTTTAACCCAAACTTCTCAGCATCAGATTCCTAAATTTGTTCAAAATCCACCTGTTATTCATAACCCTCCTAGAGATATGGATGTTAGGTTTGATCCATTAGCTTTACATGTTGTATTACATGACTTGCCACATAACTACTCATAAATAATTTCATTATTTGATGGAGAATACTAGCCACACACACTAGAATTGACATATGATGCTCCAACCATTCATAGAATTGAAGATAGTGGTGAAGAACATGTTCCACCATTATATGTTAGCCTTAATGTCCATGACATGATTTTACATAATGCTATGCTAGATTCTGGTGCATTATGCATTTTAATGCCAAGAGTGGTGGTGTAAATTCCGGGATTAGAGATTGCAAGGCCTTATAAAGCCTTGTTTTCCTTTGATTCTATAAAAGTAAAATGTTTTGGGTTAATTAAAGATATGGTAGTCACTCTTGCACAGATCCCTACCAAGAGAAATATCATGGATGTTGTAGTGGTTGACATTCCTCCAAAATTTGGTATGTTTTTATCAAGATGTTGGGATTCAAAGATCAAAGGAACATTGCAGATGGACATGTCCTATGCAACTATTCCTTTGTTTGGAGGACATAGAGGATTGTACAAAGAAAATAAATTAGCATATGTGGTAAGCATTAAAGATAAACCCAATAATCATACCATATATGTTGTACATATTGATATGGGATCTTCCATCTATTTCAATTATTCTCATATTGAACAAGACCTGTCAGTATTAAGTGAAATGAAAGAAGATAAAGAATTTGTTGAGAGGCAGGAATCATTGGAACATAAAAAAAAATGATGAAGGGGTATGGACAATTTATTTTGATGGATCAATGAGCAAGGATGGAGCTGGTGCAGGTATTTGGATCATTTCTCCAAATAGAGACTTTAAGGTATACACTTTTAAATTGACATTTGAGTGTAATTATAATGTAATAGAGTATGAGGCTTTGTTACTAGGATTGAATGCTTTAAAGGATTTAAAATAAAAAAGAATAGATGTCTTTAGAAATTCAGAATTAGTGGTGAATCAAGTGAATAATAGCTATCAAACAAAACATCCCAGAATGAGAGCTTATAGAAATGAAAGCTGGGACATACTGGGAAAATTCTTGATTAAACTTAGAGTCGTGGTAATTCCCATAATGAAAAATTATGTAGTTGATTCTCTAGCCACTATTCTAAGAAAAAAATACAAAAATGAGATTATGAATAGACCTTCTATTCCTGACAACTCCACGTACTGGAAAGTGTTTGAAGATGATTTACAAATAAATAGATTTTGTAATTGTCAGATGAGTTTGTAAATACACATATTGATACAGAAAATCTCCAAGATGATGAACAATTTGTAGATGAAGATGTTGAGTGGAAAAAATTGAAAAAAATGATTAGGTGTAAGGTGTTGATGTATTTGTAACTTCAGAATGTATTCATCTATGTATCTTATGTATTGTAACCCGATGTTTATTCTGGGATGTATATATTATGTATTTGAGCCATGTTGTCATACCCCGATGTTCCAATCGGGAGGATAAATAATGTAATTAAGTCATGTCAAGTCATTGTTAAAGTCCCCACAAGTGGTGGGGCACTAGGGTTATTAGACACTCCTAGAGATGTCGGCTCTAGTAAGTAATTGTTAAGTGAGGTCGACATGTTGGAGTGCACTTCAAGTGAATGGAAGAATATAAATAGAGAGTGAGAGCCTCTCTATTTATCACTTTAAATATGCACACTCACTCATTGAGGGCGCATGAGTGAGAGAGGAGAAGCTCTCTCAGTATGAGAAAGAGAGACTGCTGCTGTCGGGAGATCATCTTACTATTTTCTGGTTTTACCTTTTTGTGCTGATTCTATCTCTGAGGAAGTTGTGGGGTTTTCTCCTTTATGGTTTCCCTGAGGAAAACTCTTTGTGTCTCTTGTCTCTTGTGATGTGCTTATGTTTTATTGATGTGCTTGTTATTCTCTTAGTGAAAAGATCCTAAGATCATAATGCTGACTTATATGATGAAAAACTAACATGGTATCAGAGCTAACCTGAGAAGAAGACATTGTGCAGCTACAGAAGCTAGGGATTCTTAATTTTTGGGTCTCTCTCCACAATCTATCAGCAAAAGTATGCTAGGATGACTCTCCATTGAAGGGCGAATCTTTCTGTTGAAGCGGAATTCGATTCTGAGCATTTTTAGTTTTCGATGCGGAAATTAGGGCTTTCTATAGAAGAGAAATTTTTGAGTGAGACCAGAATAGGATTTTTCTCCTCATCAAAACCGAATTTTGGAGACCTGGATCAAGAAATTTGGTTGGGTGAAACTCCGGGAAAGTCAAACCCTAGTTTGATCCCAAGCTTGAAAAACCCTAAATACTAAAACTGATAAGTTTTGGTACAGTCGCTATATTATGAGGTTGGCGAATTCTCACAACCTAAAAATTGTAGGGGCCAAATAAAACATCCTTATTAACACTATGTCCAACAATCAGCCTCATATTCGCTATATTCTGGGAGATATGATCCCTCCAAGTTAGGGTTCCAGCCTTTTCCAGAATTCATCCTTAAACAGGACACCTGGGGATAATTGCAATATCTTGGCCTACAGAGGTCCAAATGGAATTCCTGAAGATGTTCCAGAAAGGATACAGACTTTGATTTCAGTTTTTAGAATATCAGACTCAGAATATCAACCAGTGACATGTGGCATTCTGTACAACTTCACTGTTCAGAACAGTCCTATAACAGGTAACCTTGGGAAAAGGATCATAAATCCCCAATGGTGAAACCAATTCTGATGACACCTATGGTGCTAGATCAGGGATAGGAGAGGTTACCTCAGTGAGAAATTTTAGACACATAAGATCAGTAATTTCAGAGATATCACAGAAACAGTAACAGTCATTTCTGCAGAAGAAATTGGAAAATTAGGGCTTCCTATTCCGGGAGCTTCCCTCCACTGTTTTCATAAAAGGAGTACATTGGAAAGATCCATTTGAAGAGATATATCTGTCTATCCAATCAGATCTAAAATATTCCAAGTTTTGAAAATTAGGGTTTCTGTGACAAACCCTAGATCAGCCAGCTCCGGAACCAGGACGGACACCTCAAAACGGTAAGATCTAATCTTTTGCTATTTCCATTTAAGGTTCTCATTTCAAAGTAATCTATCACATCGGCTTGATGATAATATTGGTGAATTTGACAAATTCCAAGTATGGAAGTATATGATCTCCCTAAAGAAATGAATTGGACACCTACATGAGTAGAGAGGTTCTAGTTCCAGAGGGAGATGAGGCTCAAAGCCTTACTCAAGAAGAACTTGGTCAAGGCCAAGAAGATCATGGTTGATTCAGTCATGGATCAACTTGTACTACAAGTGTATTCCTTTAAGACACCAAAGATGTTTTGATTCCTTGACCAAGCTATTTCAAGAGAAGAACATAAATCAGATTATGACTTTGAGAAAATAGTTGAAGGAATTGAAGATCCAAAATGCAGAGACCATGCAGTCATACTTTATAAGGGTCTCTCAAATCAAAGAACAACTTGAAGCGGTAAGTGAAGAATACAGAAGCAGTGATGGCCACCTTGAATAGCCTCCCAGAATCATGGGATTCATTCATGTGAGGAATGTGTGCAAGAAGGAAGTGATTACTTTCAGTAGACTCCAAGAAGAAGAAGAAGCTCAACTCATAAGAAGAGAAGAGAAGATGGGAGCAATTGAAGATCAAGCTCTCACCATCCAAAGAAGATCCCTCAAGCAATGAGGAATATGAATATCTCAACTCTTGAAGAACTTCTTATCCACCTTAGCATTTGGATAAGAAACAATGCTATCATGAATGAAGAAGACGATGAAGCTGAAGGCTCAAGAAGCAGTCTACCCACGAAACAAATAAAGATAAGTATTCAATTGTCATTTCATTGCTTTGTTATGCATTTGTTTATATTTAGTTAAAGTATTATGCATGATAGAATGTTTGCATTAATGACAGTATACTACTAATATGCATGTGATGGGTAAGTAGCTCATGGTGCTATAGAACTCTCCATTGCTACTTATCTAGAATGAAACCTCTTTGCTGACATATTGGATTAGTGCACAATCTCAATGTTGTCCTGGTAGAGATGGAAGGCATCTAGAAAGTTTCAGTGAGATATGGATGAATGTTGTATTGGATAAAGTAGTTGCATGATCATATATTTATGCATAAGAATTTTCCAGTACGAATGTTCCTTATGAAATGTTTCTAACCATACAAATGCATTTGACTTGTAGGAAAGATCGCATACATAATAGCCTACAAGCAAAGAAGAATGAAGACTTGTTCCGAAGAACAAGTGACGACATTTCAAAATGAAGAATAATATGACGAGTGCAGTGACAACATTGATGCAAAACCTTCTAGCCACCAATAAGAAAGGGAAGACTAGTTCAAGAAGAATGATGTCAAGGCACAGTATCGAGATATGAAGAGAAGTTCATAGTTCCATCATGCAATAGATTGAAACATCGTGGGATACAAAGCAAGATTCGTAGCACGAGGCTTCTCACAAAAAGAAGGAATAGACTACGACGAAACATTTACAGCCACTAGAAGTGAAGTCACATGACATGCATAATCATGTGTGCAAACAAAAGAAGGCATTATACGAGTTCAGAAGACACCCATTGGAAACACATACATGATGATATTGATGAAGATCTTAACCTTTTCTACAAGGTTGAAGATGCAAGTCTACACACTAGATGGTCACATAGAATATTAGTAGCATAGGAAGCTACTTGTCACTCCAGTATAGAAGACAGAGGGAGTATGATGCTCTGCTTCAGAGGAAGTGACTACATAATATCCTGAGGATCAACATGGTACGACAGGATGGACAGATTACCGATGACTCTAGGCTTTACTGAGAGTAAAGTGGATTCCAACCTTTGCTTCAAGGTTGAAGGCGGAAGACCAGTGATGCTCCTGTTATGTGTCGATGCACTATTTTATAGGCATGGAGGTGTGGACAAGGGAAGTATGTAGTAGAGGTCTTGAATAGGTTCAGGATGATGGACTGCATGACCACACCTATGGCATCGAACCTGAAGCTATTGAGTGATGCTTCATCAAAGTCGGTTGATGCTACGATGTATCGTCAGATGATTGGGTCATTGATGTACCTAATGAACATAGGACCAGAAATTTGCTTTACCGTGAACACCTTGAGCCTGTTCTTGACAGATCCGAGAAGTGTTCACTTGATTGCTGCAAAGCATATTCTGAGGTACCTGAAGGGTACAATTGATTATGGGCTCAAGTATGATGCAAATCAAAAGATTAACCTGGAGGGTTATGTTGATTCAGATTGGGCAGGCAGTGCCATTGATAGGAAGAGAACTTCAGGATGTTGCTTCAGTATGGCATCAGGTGTGATCTCCTGGCTTAGCAGGAAGCAATCCTGTGTGGCACTGAGTATAGCTGAAGTAGAGTATGTCACAGCTTGTTCAGCTAGTTGTGAGGCAGTATGGCTGCGGAAGCTACTGCCCAATATATGTGATCTCTAGATGGATGCTACTTGTGTACATTGTGACAACCAGAGTTGTGTGAAGTTGTCAGAGAATCCAGTGTTCCATGAAAATTCAAAGCATATTGAGATCAAGTATCACTATATCAGGGATATGGTGCAGAGGGGAGCAGTGAAGATCCAGTATGTTGCAATGGAGGAACATATAGCTGATGTATTGAAGAATCCATTGGATAGGCTGAAGTTCGAGTACTTTAGGGAGAAGCTTGGTGTTCTCCAGATCGAGGTTTCCTCCAAGAGAAAGTGATAAGACCCATAGCCATTCTGACATGGTGAGAGGATTGGTTCCTTCCATGGTCAGATGTAAGGGCTGAGCCATTCTGTCATGGTGAGAGGATTGGTTCCTTCCATGTCAGATATGAGTGCTGGTCATTTTGTCGAGCAGGACAGATGTAAGGGCAATTGCCATTCTAGGAATGGAGGCACCTGGTCAGTTACCAGGATCACTCAGTGTAGGACTGAGTAGCCATTCTGATGTGATAGAGGGATGTGTTCCCACTTGATTAGATGTAAGGGCTGAACCATTCTGTCATGGCTAAAGGATTAAGTTCCTTCCATGTCAGATGTGAGTGTTGGCCATTCCGACAAGCAGGTCGAATGTAAGGGCAACTGCCATTCTCTAGGAGAATGGAGGCACCTGGTCAGTTACCAGGTAGCTCAGTCGAGGACTGGGGGACATTCTGATATGACTGCTAGGATGTGTTCTTGTAGGATCAGATGTGAGTGCAAGCCCTTCCATCACTGTGATAGGATGTGTTCCTGTCTGGATGGATGTAAGTGCAGAGCCTTTCTGGAGCGACTGAGGGATGTGTTCCCACGTGCTCAGATGTAAGTGCTGAAATCTCTCATCACTGTGATAGGATTTGTTCCTATCTGGATGGGAGTCTTCCATCATTGTGATAGGATGTGTTCCTGTCTGGATGGATGTGCCCTTCTGACGAGTAGGTCAGATGTAAGTGCTGAAATATTCCATCACTGTGATAGGATGTGTTTCTGTCTAGATGGGAGTCTTCCATCACTATGATAGGATGTGTTCCTGTCTGGATGGATGTACCCTTCTGACAAGTAGGTCAGATGTAAGTGCTGAAATCTTCCATCACTGTGATAGGATGTGTTCCTGTTTGGATGGGAGTCTTCCATCACTGTTATAGGATGTGTTCCTGTCTGGATAGACGTGCCCTTTTGACAAGTAGGTCAGATGTAGGTGTTGAAATATTCCATCATTGTGATAGGATGTGTTCCTGTCTGGATGGGAGTCTTCCATCACTATGATAGGATGTGTTCCTCTCTGGATGGATGTGCCTTTCTGATGAGTAGGTCAGATGTAAGTGCTGGGCGAAGACCTACATGATGGCTAGGCCTACAACCAACATGAAAAAGGGCTGGCTCTGTAGAACTTCCTGTGACGAGAAGAATCCTGAGATAGCACCAGTGATGATCCAGATCGAGTGATGATCTAGATCCAGTGATGACAGCCAATGATGATCCAGATCCAGTGATGACAGCCAGTGATGATCCAGATTGAGTGATGATCCAGATCCAGTGATGACAACCAGTGATGATCTAGATCGAGTGATGATCCAGATCCAGTCATGATGATCCAGTAGGGATGATCTAGATCGAGTGATGATCCAGATCCAGTGATGATGTTCCATGATGATCCAGATCGAGAGATGATCCAGATCCAATGATGAAGATGACTTGAAGATGAAGATGACTTGAAGACGAAGATGACTTGAAGACGAGATGATCCAGCTGATATAAAGAAGAAGACCAGTGTTGATAAATTGTGTCGAGTGAATACCTTCCTAGTTAAGAGGGAGTGTTGATGTATTTATAACTTCGGAATGTATTCATCTATGTATCTTATGTATTGTAACCTGATGTTTATTTCGGGATGTATCTATTATGTATTTGAGCCATGTTTTCATACCCCGATGTTTCGATTGGGAGGATAAATAATGTAAATAAGTCATGTCAAGTCATTATTAAAGTCCCCACTAGTGGTGGGGCACTAGGGTTATTAGACACTCCTAGAGATGTTGGCTCTAGTAAGTAATTGTTAAGTGAGGCCGACATGTTGGAGTGCACTTCAAGTGAACGGAAGAATATAAATAGAGAGTGAGAGCCTCTCTATTTATCACTTGCAATATGCACACTCACTCATTGAGGGTGCATGAGTGAGAGAGGAGAGGCTCTCTCAGTATGAGAGAGAGAGACTGCTGCTGTCGAGAGATCATCTTACTGTTTTCTAGTTTTACCTTTTTGTGCTGATTCTATCTCTGAGGAAGTTGCGGGGTTTTCTCCTTTATGGTTTCCCCAAGGAAAAATCTTTGTGTCTCTTGTCTCTTGTGATGTGCTTATGTTTTATTGTTGTGCTTGTTATTCTCTCAGTGAAAAGATCATAATATCATAATGCTGACTTATATGATGAAAAACTAACATAAGGACATTATTTTGTTAAAAGGTAATTACATTACCAAATGCCTTACTCCTCTAGAAAAATTATTTGACCAGAATGATGTAGCCAAAGATCCTAAAGTTCATCCCAATGAAAATAATAACCAAAATGGAAATATTGGAACTGAAGATTCTCCTAAAATAGTGAAACTGTCAAAAAAAATTCCTGCAGAAGAGAAGAAAAGATAAATTGATTTGATGAAAAAATACATTGATGTTTTTCTTGGAGCTATGAATATCTAAAAGAATATGACACCTCCATCATACAACATACTATTCATATCGGACAGAAGCTAAGAAGAATAAATCCAATGCTCTTGCCCTTAATTCAAGAAGAGGTGAGGAAGTTATTCAACGCAAAAATCATTATAACTCTCATATTTTCAAGGTGGGTAGCTAATATTGTCCCTGCCAGAAATAAAAATGGATAAAATAGACTATGTGTAGACTTCATAAATCTTAATAAAGTTTCATTAAAAGATAATTATCCTTTGCCTAAAATTGATCATATACGACAGAAAGTTGTTGGTGCTGAAGGGATTTCTACAATGGATGGTTGTTGGGGAAAATATGCACTATTTAATTCAACATTTAATTGTCAACCCGGGGAGGGAGCTTATGAGATGCAATCATAATATGTGCAGAATTGAAGGCTTGAACTAACCTAAGCTGACTAAATATGCATGCGTTAACATGCAACTATATGATTTTAATCTACATGCATGACTATCATGAGTTAAATGCAAGAATTTAATATATCTATGAAAACAAGAAATTAACTAAGAACTTGAAAAGTAACTATAAATTCAAATCTAATCTAATCTATTCTATAAAGGAAGGAAACTAATTAACAACTAAGATTCAAACTAGTCTAATGCTATGCTAATCTATTCTATGAAATGAAATTGCAACAACTAATCTAGGAAAGCAGTCACTTGGTCCGAAAGCAATCTAATGTAATGAAAGTAAATTTAACTATTCAAAATAAGCAATAAATCAACTAAACTATTTCATGAATGCATGAACTATATGCTTATGCAAGGATGATATTTAACCATACCATTAACTATGAAAACAAATACTGAAATTAATTACGAAAGAAAATATGAAATTAATTACGAAAGCAAATACTGGAATTAATTACTTTAAAACATGAAATTATACTACAAGTGAAAAGAGCAACTAATCTATTTATTCTATGAGTGAAACTACCCTATACTTTCAAATGAGCAAACTAACCAACTATCCTACTCTAGTTATCGAACTTATGCAATCGTATAAAGCAAATTAAAATACTAATATGAGGACCAAGTGTAAACAAATACTTTGCAATGAATCATAAACTAAATGTAAGCAAACTAATTTAACAAATCTAATCTAATCAACAACTAATCTATAAACTTTCAAAATGAAACTAATGCATCTAATATGAACAATCTAAAACAATCCCTACTCCCTAATGCTTAGAATCTATCATGCAAAGTTCATTAGATAAAACTAAATTAAAGTTAAAAATAAAAATAAAGGAGACTAGACTAAGCTCAAAATAAAATGAATTAGACTAATGCAAATAAATAGAATTCATATTAAAAATAAAACTAAACTTAAACTAAAAGAATTTCATAAATTAAACTAAAATGAAACTAAACGAAATAATGGAAATAAACTTGATTAATTAAAAATAACCTAAAACAAATTTATCATAAAATAACAACACATTAAGCAATTTAATAACAAAATATAAATGGAAGAAATTCAAAATACAAAAGAAATACAATATTAAATACAAAAATACAATACAATTACATAAATTCTCACGTGCATACAATAAATTTAATTATAAAGAAACACTTTAACCTATATTAAAAATAATTATAAACCAATTCAAATTACTTTATTAACATGATACAAAATTAACATATAAAAGAAGAGAACATTAAAATCTTATGCATTAAAAACTGAATATGAAATGCTGAAGATAGATTTGAATCCCCACTAACTACAAAACACAGTAAAAATGATGGGAAATTATCCTATACCCTAGCTAATTATTTCTACAAAACATAATATTAGAAATTCTGAAAATTCTGTAAAATTCTATCTAAATTCGAATTAAGGGTTGGAAAAAAGACTGGACGAAGGTTTGAACAGAAGCTTGAAGAGAAATCTGCATAGAGGGACAAACAGAAGGTTGAAAAGATAGTCTGCACAGAGGGACGAATGGTTGGCCGTGTGGAAAATTGCATAAAAACTCAAAAAATTACAGTTTACGAACAACAAAAATTATCTACAGGAAAATTAAATATATGTACATAAAAACAAAACTACTTTTCTGTAAAAATGAAAGATAAATGTTGAATATGTAGAAATGGAACCTCCGGTTGTTGAGGGGCCCTTCTCAATAATCAGAGGTTAGTCTGTGTCAATGAACTACTTTGCAGAAGACTAAAACATGCATACACAGCTGAACATAGATTTTTATTGATGTGAATAGAGTTTTTACAGAGTTTTACATATATGCTACTAGCTTGGAGGCTGATATATATAGTGTTTACAAATATTAGCAAGTCAACCCTTTAGTGGTTGACTACTCTCTACTTTTAGCCAACCATAATGACTTTTAACAAAACACACACCAATGCACAGCCAACCTCCTCTTTCAGCGCAAACGTGGTCTCTTCAGGATGATCCTGGCATGATGTTGGTGTATTTCTTCCTCCTTTCGCGTGAACGGATCTTTTCCAGCGTGCGTCTGTGGAAGTAGTCCCTTCCTTATCATGAACGATGAACTTGCAATGTTCTGGAGAGCAAGGGAAGTGACATGGTAGGTCTTCTAGAATGGGAGCGCTTCAACATCAAATGCGCGAACTATAGGTGGGTTGCAAACTATTTCATATTTTAAATGCCCAAAATTAATTCTTAGCAGCGTGCAGTCTAATGGGCGATTTGGACAGAGAGCTGAACAACAAACTAGAAGATGAGCTTAATTCATGGCCGAGTTTTATTATAACTGGGTGCTTGGTTTAATTATGGTTGGATTTTATTTGCTACACCGTTATCCATTCCGTGACTGTGCGAGAGTTTTATTCTCTGTCCATGTTTGAATTATTTCAAGGCATGTTTATAACACAAAGCTGAAAAAAGATGTGCGTTAGTTTCATATCATGGAAATATAATTGAAAAGATAAAGGAATTATATAAGTAGTTCATGAAAAGCCAACGAAATATATTTACAATGTCTAATTCTTAAAACAAAAAGAAGACTATATGAGGTGGAATAAAGTGGCTCAAAATTCCAAGTTTTATCTCATATTAAAGTTTAAGAATATTTTAACAAATTTATAATGCATATTGAAAATAATGAATATTTTATATGAATTTTGAAAATAATGCATTTGCAAATTTATATTAAAATTTATAATCCATATTTTATATGGAAAATAATGCATATTTTATAATGTAAGTTTATAATAAAGTTTATATTAAAGTTTGTAATGCATATTTTATATGGATTTGAAAATATATTAAAGTTTCATTTCTTAAAGTTCAAAGTGGAATTATTTAATTCACTTGAATAATAAATGGTTTTATATTTAACATTTTTTCATTTTCCATAGTTTAAGAAATCATAATATTTTAAATGCATTCTCTCTTTAATTACTTTAAAACATTACAAATTAATGAGACAAAGTCTTAACATCAACCCATGATTCTAGTTATGTATATGCAAGTAGTATGGAATCAGTGAGGACCAAAAGACAGAGACATGTCAAACCCAAGAAACCAATAAGGAACATGTCATCAAAACCTAGTGTGGAACTTAAGACTGAAAGAAAGGGCTGAATGGAGTGCCAAAATGTGCACTAAGTGCAAAAAATGATGAATTAAGCTTCTTTTACATTTATAAGTTATAATTGATGAAAACATAGTAAAAGATAGACAAATTAAAGATAAATGTATTAGATTTCGGTAAATA
>LPNX010544184.1:9843-34677 GCA_001517045.1 Pseudotsuga menziesii
GTTCAATTTTAAATCAAAAGCTCCCAAGTAGCTATGGCTGGCGTGAAAAAGTCCATAATGTCTAGATGCATGTGTGGGATTTGACAGACTCCTCTATGTTTCCTGGTTTGGGTTGCGTGCACCCATAGAAAAGTCTCAAAGTGTCTTAGAATGGACCTCGGTGCTAGTCAAAATAGACCATAGATCTGAAACCGTTACTCTGGTTGCAAAGCCATTGATTTTCTTGGATTTGAGATGTCAGGTTTCAATTAGCCCCCCTGTTGTTCCCCAATTTCCCGAAAATGGTCATATTGCACCATCTATCGAACTAGGGTTTTACTACAACATCTTTACTTGATATCAAAAAAGGTATTCTCATATTCATCATCAAGTATTAAACAAAATTCATTGACACCATTTGTTGTAGTTGGAGGAGTTATCAAAGCAAGTATAATATGCAAATATTGCATATGATCATGACACCTTCGCATAGTGCATCATCTACAACATTAATTTATGTTATTAATAATTTTTTTGACTAATAAAAAAAAATAGATAAAATTATTTTTAATTTTCAAAAAAAATATTTAAATAAATTAATTTTTTAAACATTAAAAATATTACATTAATTTATGCTATTAATAATTTTTTTGACTAATAAAAAATACATAAATAAAAATATAAAACTTATTTTTAATTTTCAAAAAAAATATTTAAATAAATTAATTTTTTAAATATTAAAAATATTTTAAAAAATTTAGCTTAAAAAATTAAATAATGCAAAAGTATAAAATATTTGTTCTCTACTTTGTAATGTATTACACAATTAATAATCACCATTCTACTTGGCATTATATGATTAATTTCTTTCTCATATCAATCCTTGGCATTATGATTAATATATTTTTATGTATAAGCATTCGCTAGTTGCTTTATATTATGATTAATTTATTTTATGTATAAACATTCGTTAGTTGCCATCTCACTTCATGTCTATGGCTATTTTAGGAATCCTAATAGTACAAGTTGCAAATTTAATGATATAGATGTATATAATTTATATACAATTCATATACAGGAATTACATGTGTGAAATTGAGCAAATAATATTTAGCATGTTGTAAAGCATTTAGTGCGGCTGTAGCAGGATTGATGATCGTTGGATCTTGAACTGCTCAAGATCCAAGGATCATCAATCCTACTGCAGCCGCATCAAATGCTCTACAACATGTTAAATATTGCTTTCCAATTCATGTGGAATCATCGAAACAACGTTATGATCGTGTCACTTCAAGTTGCACTGCCAACGGTTTCAACTTGATGGCATCAAACCGCCACTGGGCCCTCAGATCCATTCTACGAAGAAGGCATCATTATCCTAGAGCTAATCACAATTCAAATAAATCAAGGTTTAGAAATCAAATTTTAATTAAAAAAAAAATCCAAACTATTTGAAACCTTTGCTCATGTAATTGTGTATGGATTACATTACGAGTTGTCTAAAGAGGGGACTTTTTTACCTCTATTTTCGGCTGGTTTTTATCAGTTTTTTGCCATGAATCTTCATGGAATTTTCAAAACGTTCAAATACATTGCTATATCTTTCAAAGTGTGGATGTTGGAGGTTTTCTTGTCACCTGATTTCATTTATGAACTTAAACTCATCCAACAAACAACATAAATTACAGATTTTGTAATTTAAATTCACCGAATTCCAACAAAAAAATCTGACTGAAAGTAAAAAAAATCTCCTCGTTAGACAACTCCATTACATTAACCATTTCAATTTAACATGTCTCATTTCAATTATTTTCATATTTATTTTTAAAGCATGACATATTAGCCATTAGCTTCAAAGGTAAATTCATGGGCCAACAATATTCATTATGCAGTATAGTAATAAATGCTGAGGCGGCAACACTGTGCATCGTTGGATCTAGAACAAGTTGAGATCCAACAGCCCACAGTACTGTCCCCGCGGCATTTATTACTCTGTTGCATGTAAAATAGTTTTTTGCCAAATTCATGTTGATTCCCCATAAGTAAATGACAATTAAATACATTTTTTTTAATACACGGTAAATTCATTTTGATTACACGTAAGTGAGTAGCAATTAAATACCTTTTTTTAATACACTTTTGTAATTGATGACGGTAATTGTCATAAGAGGGATGCAACTTAAAAAAAAATTAAGAATTCAAAATTTTAGTTTTATTTTTAAAAACATATAAATATTATTTAATATTAATATTTTTAATAATGACATGGCAATGAAATATATAGACATTTTTATCAACCATTTATTACTATGAATTATTAAAAAAAATCATAAGTTCATTCAAAATTAAACTCATTACATAAATTCAAAAATATTAAATCCAATTCAAGTGATGAATCCTTTTCCCTAGTATAATAATTTTATCTGCCTAGTACAATGATTGAATTATTTTTTAGTCCTCCCTTCCTCATAACAACTTCACTCAATTTCTTTCTTAGTATAATGATTAAACCTTAATTCAAATTAAATTTACGTAGTAGGCATTTTTACAATGAGGGAAGTCGTCTCAAAAGATTCATCGTCTCCCTGGCCATTAACATCCCAACATGTGTCGCATGGTGATTGGCGAGTTTAATGGTTAAAATTTCCGGTTATTATATCTCGTGATCTTGCAGGGACCGAAGAAGGCGGCATGGAGTTGATCGGTTAAGTACACGTTCTGAAAATGCTCTGGCTTTATTGTGTCAAGCTTTCTTTTGTGTCTATTCATATTCTTTCAGCGTAACTTCTTCCTTCACCAAGTCCATCCTTATTTTAAACTCGCTCTGCGTTCCCTTTTATTGGTCTGCCTCTACATTTGGCGGAGATTAAAGAACCAAAGAGAAAATGCAGGCTATTGCAACAAGTACCAAATTCAAAACTCACATATACAATTTTTTTTATGGAAAGCAAAATAAAGAATTCTCAAATTCAGAACTGGTTGTTTTTTTCACAGATGTTTTTTTCACGTCATTTACACAGGGTTTTACCACTGTTGGAGAATTATTTTTCCACAGGTAGAGAAATTTTTCCACATGTAGAGAATTCTTTTGGCTACTGAATTTATTCCTATAATCACTATTGCCATTGAAAAATAGTAACGTTTTGTTTTTTTTTAAATGAAAAAAAATGCCAAATTCAAAACTCACATATACCAGGCCGAGTATTTTAATATATAAAATCTATTTCTTTTTTTCACTGCTGTTTTTTTCAGGTCGTTGGAGAATTCTTTTTCCACATGTAGAGAAACTTTTCAACGGGTAAAGATTTCTTTTGTCTTTTATTTTTCTTATCATGTCTTATCGAGCATGTTTTTAATAGCATCCAAATTAATATTAATTTGGAGTATACCCAATTTTCGATTTTTTATATTTTAGATATCAGAAACAGGAGATTAAAGTTTTTGTTAAAATTTAAATTATATGTAAATATTATTTAAAGATTGTCAATTTCCTATTTCCTATTTCCCATTTTCGGTTATTGGAAACCGAGAAAAATAATGTGCTCGCTTCCTGATTTCCGATTCTGAATATTACTTAAACATTACTAGGTATAAATATTACTTAAATATTTGCATTTTCTATTTTTTTTTAATGTTATATACAAATATTACTTAAACATTTGCATTTTTTTTTAATGTTATATACAAATATTATTTAAATATTTGCATTTTTTTTCTTTAATGTTATATACAAATGTTATTCGAAAATCAAGAAGCTGGAAAAGCTAAGATTTCTGAAGATTGTGGCACAAGAGAAAAGTTAAGATTTTAATGGTTAAGATATTACTTATACTCGATTTCTGATTTTCGATATTTCGGATATCAAAAACCGGAGACTCAATTATTTGTTAAAATTTAAATTATATGTAAATATTATTTAAACATTACCTATTTCCTACTTCTTATTTCTTATTTCCCATTTTTCAACATTGGAAACCGAGAAAAATAATTTACTAGCTTACAGATTTCCGATTCCCGATATTATTTAAATATTTGCATTTTTCTATTGTTTTTTTTTTTTTAACATTTTATTATTATTTAATGTTATATAGAAATGTTACTCGGAAATCGGGAAGCTGGAAAAACTAAGATTTCCGGAGATTATGGCACAAGAGAAAAGTTAATATTTTTTGAATGTTATATATAAATATTACTTACACATTTGTATTTTCTTTTGTTTTTTTTTCATGTTATATACAAATATTATTTAAATATTTGCATTTTTTTTCTTTAATGTTATATGCAAATGTTACTTGGAAATCAGGAAGCTCGACATTTGTATTTCTTTTTTCTAATATTCTATACAAATATTATTTAAATATTTGCATTTTTTTTCTTTAATGTTATATACAAATGTTACTCGAAAATGAGGAAGATGGAAAAGCTAAGATTTTCGGAGATTGTGGCACAAGAGAAAAATTAAGATTTTAATGGTTAAAATATTGCTTATACTCGATATCCGATTTTCTATATTTCGGATATCGGAAATCCGAGACTCTACTTTTTATTAAAACTTAAATTATATGTAAATATTATTTAAAGAATGTCTATTTCCTATTTCTCATTTTTGGGTATTGGAAACCGAAAAAAATAATTTGCTCGCTTCCATATTTTCGATTCCCGATATTACTTAAATAATACTAGATATAAATATTACTTAAATATTTGTATTTTTCTATTGTTTTTTAATGTTGTATACAAATATTACTTAAACATTTGCATTTTGTTATGTTTTTTAATCTTATATACAAATATTGCTTAAACATTTGCATTTTATTTTGTTATTTTAATATTATATACAAATATTTTTTAAATATTTGCATTTTTTTTCTTTAATGTTATATACAAATATTACTTGGAAATCAAGGAGCTCGACATTTGCATTTTCTTTTGTTATTTTAATGTTATATATAAATATTTTTTAAATATTTGCATTTTTTTCTTTAATAGTATATACAAATGTTACTCGAAAATCGGAAAGCTTGAAAAGCTAAGATTTCCGGAGATTGTGGCACAAGAGAAAAATTAAAATTTTAATGGTTAAAATATTACTTATACCCGATTTCTGATTGTCGATATTTCAGATATCGAAAACCAGAGACTCAAGTTTTTGTTAAAATTTAAATTATATGTAAATATTATTTAAAGATTGTTTATTTCATATTTCCTATTTCCCATTTTCCAGTATTGGAGACCGAAAAAAAATAATTTGCTTGCTTCTGGATTTTCGATTGCCAATATTACTTAAATATTACTAGGTATAAATATTCCTTAAATATTTGCATTTTTCTATTGTTTTTTTAATGTTATATACAAATATTACTTAAACATTTGCATTTTGTTTTGTTTTTTTTAATGTTATATATAAATATTATTTAAATATTTGCATTTTTTTCTTTAATGTTATATACAAATTTTACTCGAAAATCGAGAAGCTAGAAAAGCTAAGATTTCTGGAGATTGTGGCACAAGAGAAAAGTTAAAGGTTTTTTTAATGTTATATACAAATATTACTTAAAAATTTGCATTTTCTTTTGTTTTTTTAATATTATATACAAATATTATTTAAATATTTGCATTTTTTTTCTTTAATGTTATATACAAATGTTACTCGAAAATCGGGAAGATGGAAACACTGAGATTTCTGGAGATTGTGACACAAGAGAAAAGTTAATACATTACAAGTCCGAGGAGCCAACTTCCGCAACCCAAACCGAAAAGATTGAATTTGGATACATTACACAAGTTTCTTAATCAGTTCACTTGCTCAATGAAGGGAGTTGTACCAGATGACAAAGGTTGACAACATCGTGAGTAGTGATAATCCTAAATTGGGGAATTGGGGAATTGATAACACATTCATCCCCTGTTTATAACACATGAAATCTCGGGTTAATTGGTACACCCTAATATATATTGGATCCGAAACTATTTAGGGTTTGTAATGCACACTGGATAATAATGTAATGAGTTTTATTAAATAAATAATGTAATGTGTACAATTTTTTATTTGCTAAATCGAGATCGGAGATCGGGAAACAAACATTCAGTCGAAAAAGATGTGGTGTTTCCGATTTTCGAGATCCACAATATCGAAAATCGAGAATAGAGAAAGCAAACAAAATTATTAACTAGAAATGGCAATTCTAGTTTCAGAGATCCAAGGAATCAGAAAAGTCTTTGTCTCATATTTCTTTTATCTTATTTCCCGATTTCCAAAAGTAGATGTCCAAAATAATGGTGTACTTGAGAATAATAGAGTTAAATCTATGAGATAATTAAAGATTATAATAATAACAATTATGCATATAAAATACATAACATGCTTCTATAGATTTAAAAAAATGTTTTCTTACCTAATTTTTTATATAACAAATAAATAACTTAAATAATATAAATAAATATGAATAATGTTAATGTTATGAATATGTTTTTTAAATAATAATAAATAATGTTATGAATATGTGTTTTTTAAATAAATATATAATGAATATTTATATATTTATTTTTAAGTTTAGTTATTTTAAAAGAAATTTTCATTATTTGAAAAACCACACATTAAAAAATAAATAGATATATATATTCATTATTTTAAAAAACCAAATTTTTTGAATAATCATTTGAAAAAAATCTAATAACTTGAAATGTTGGGCGGAGCATAAGAGAGGATTTCTCATTTCAAAGAATATTGCAGAACACATGAGAACCATCTTCAAGGGCTACAAGAAGAATTACACAATACCCATTATGTATTTTATATGCATAATTGTTATTATTATACCATTTAATTATCTCATATATTTAAGCTCTATTATTCTCAAGTATATAATTATTCCAGACTTTAGCTTTTGGAAATAGGGAATAAGATAAAAGAAATATGAGACAAAAAAATTTCCTATTCCAGCATATGTGGAAGTCGGAATTTATAAAAAATTGTTGTAAATCTATAAATGTTTTATAGATTTAACAAACTGTTATTTGCTTATATATATAAAAATAATTATAATATATATAATAAATGGTCTATAGATTTAAAAAATTGTTTTCTTACCTAATTTTTTATATATTTAAAAATTATGATCTCATTGTATAAATGAAAAACATTATTAATTTATAAGTCATTATAAAATTAAAAAAAATTGGAAAATATATTACTTCTTCAAAAAATGACTTTTATAACACATTTCTTTCCGCTTTATGGTACACTGTAAAATTGGAAAATTTATTTACTTTTATAAAAAAATTAAAAAATGGAAAATATATTTACTTCTTCAAAAAATGACTTTTATAACACATTCATCCCGAGTTTATAACACATGAAATCTCAGGTTTATGGTACACTGTAATATATATTGGATTTGAAAGGATTTAGGGTTTGTAATGTATACTAAATAATAACGTAATGAGTTTTATTAAATAAATAATGTAATGAGTACGATTTTTTATTTGCTAAATCGGGAATCAGAGATCAGGAAACAAACATTCAATCCAAAAAAATGTGGTGTTTCCAGTTTTTGAGATCAGGAATATCTGAAATCTTCTTACTATTACAACTAATTTTAAAAAAATATGAATCATAGATTTAGAAAAGATATTGGGCGCTCGCACAAAGTTGGTTCCACTTTTTACTGCCACTTAAGAAATCAGAAACGCACTTTCGATGTGAAAATCAAGAACACATATGCGTTATTGATGGTACGTTCGGAATAACCTGAGCCCAAACACAAGGCTAAGGTTCGTAAGTAAGTATCGCATATGCGTTTTGTAAATGTTAAATATCACATATGCGATATTTAACATTTACAAAACACATATGCGATATATTGCATATGCGATATTGAAAACTAAAAAAAACAAAACAGAGGCTGCAGGCCTCAAATTTATCATTTGCACAGTCGAGGATTGGGAGAGCGAAAAACTGCGTGGGCGAAATAACGCAGAGGCGATTTGTGTTTTAGCTTTTGGAGGTTGAGTTCGAGGTCGTGTTGGAGGTGGATTGGCTCCAATGGCAGGTAAATGCTCTTATCCATTTTAGTTAGTCTTCAATTCTTTATTGTTTTCCATAATTTCATAGTTTTTATAATTATTTTAAACAAATTTAATAAAAAAATTTGGATGAAATCAAAGAATGATTAAGTAAAACAACTTGTATTTTTTTTATAAATCTTAACAGATAACAACAATGAACAAGACAATGTGGAAAACCCACCACAACCTATTCCACAACCTAACCCACAACCTAACCCAAACATGAACCCAAACCCAAACCCGGAGGGGGAACAAGATCGAAACTCACAAATTATTGCGTGTTTGTCGTCATTGAGGCGCCTTAGTTCATCTATTA
Source organism: Pseudotsuga menziesii (assembly GCA_001517045.1). Classification (NCBI taxonomy): domain Eukaryota; kingdom Viridiplantae; phylum Streptophyta; class Pinopsida; order Pinales; family Pinaceae; genus Pseudotsuga; species Pseudotsuga menziesii. The sequence goes on from LPNX010544184.1 coordinate 18,206, forward strand.
GAGGGGGGGGTCGTTTGAGAGAGTCTTTAGCTAATGCAATGGACACAATAACAAACACAATTGTCAATGCCCAAGGAGCTCTGTATAACATTAGCTCATACAGAGAATCCAAGAGGCAATACTACTCTGATGGATTGAGTTATAAAGACATCAAAGCTCTTAAAATTACAAAAGACCAATTATTTTCATTATTCCGGGACCCTAGCACTGGATTGGTTCCACCCACCAATTGAGCACACATTTACATAGACTGGTGCGTTGAACCAAATATAAAGGCCAATTGGATGGATCGTTGGTATATGCTCTTTGATGAAGACCCTCATGGGAATAGGGATATCCCATTTTATTTCTTTAGGAAGTTGTATGTAGAATTCATCCTAGGGAAACATGTTAACTACTTTGATATCTTAGGCTTCTAGGGTGTTGGTCATGGGATGCCCCAAGATAGGGAAGGGGCCAGGATGGATCCTAACTGTGTGCCATGCCCTCCACGCACACCAAAACCCCCTCGGCTATATCCTCCTGTGGGTCCTGTGATTGAGGATACACAGGAGGAATTATTTGACTTGGCAGATACATTGCTTCAGTATGGGACCGATTTCCAAGGAAACGTAGGCCAAAGTGCCGGCACTTCTAAGGTGGGCCCATCTATAGATCACACAGGAGATGCAGAGTGTTCAAAGCATCGTGTTACTCCACACCCTTGCACATCGTGTGGAGGCATATGCTATGGCCCTGCTTCAGACTTTCGAGACAATGGATTACTTCGCTTTGTAAGTAAAACTCATTATTTTCATATTATATTTTGTTTCATATCAAAATTTTCAATTGTTTCGCAATTTATTTCTATTTAATTATCTAACAAATTATGTGAACAAATATACAGCTAGTGTCCCATGGCACACCAGAGTCGCATAGTCCGTCGATCAATTTTGAGAACATTGATTCGGCTGTCAATATTGCATATGGGTTTGGTTCTTCACTAATAGGGGTAAGAACTATACTTGTTAATTTGTCAACTTTATTTATATATTTATAGTATAGATTGTAACATTCAATACATCCTAATTTTGATACAACATGTTTTATGCAGGGTGATCAGGATGAGTACATTGTATCTCAGCCTATTCCCTCTCATGCAGAGGTAGATTCCCAAACACAGGTATTAGTTTAAATATTCTTTTCATTGTGCTTTTAATTATGTTTCGCTTTCTTTGGAAAAATAAATTTTCGTCCATCATGTATATGTCTCGTTTTCTTTGTATTATCTGACATTGACATATGTTACGTTATGCAGGGAACCATTGAGCCATTGGTGCTTGAAGAGCACCAATGCGAGATTGTTGCTGACCCACCTCTTCCCCCTCGCCAGGTACATGTATGTTTCACTTTCTTTGAAAACATCATTTTTCGTCCACGTAATATATATGTCTAAGATTCTTTTTATTATCTGAATTTGACATATCTTATTTATGCAGGATTCTATTGAGGCACCGGTGCTTGAAGAGCACCAGATTGATGACCCACCTATCACGAGCCAGTAGGTACGTTTATGTTTTTCTTTCTTTGAAAACATCATTTTTCGTCCATGTAGTATATATGTCTGAGATTCTTTTTATTATCTGAATTTGATATATGTTATTTTATGCAGGATTCTATTGAGGCACCGGAGCTTGAAGAGCACCAGATTGATGACCCACCTATCACGAGCCAGCAGGTACGTTTATGTATCGCTTTCTTTTAATTGTGATTTTAATGATTCAACATGTACTTTTTTATCTTTTTTTAAATTGTCTAATTGTATCTTTATCCTTTTGTACGTAGGAACGTGAGTTAGATGAATATGTCCAAAAAGCGAGCTTATTCGCTAGTACAAGTAGAAGTCCTTTTTTCTCGTTCCTACTTAATCGATCCACTGGTTACACACCTCCTCTAACAAGGCAGCAGGTAAGTTTATGTATCGCTTTCATTGTACGTTTATGTATGGCTTTCCCTAATTTGGTGCTTTCTCTTTGTACATTTTTGTAGGTTTATGTATCGCTTTGACATATGTTACTTTACATAGGAACCTATTGAGACAGTGGTGCTTGAAGAGCACCAAAGAAAGGTTGTTGTCAACCCACCTCTTCCCCCTAGCCAGGTACATGTATGTTTCGCTTTCTTTGGTAACATCATTTTCCGTCCATGTAGTATATATGTCTTTGATTCACTATTTTATCTGAAATTGACATATATGTTACTTTATGCAGGCCCCTAGTGAGGCACCGGTGCGTGAAGAGCACCAAATCGGTGACCCACCTTTGACAAGCCAGCAGGTATGTTTATGTATCGCTTTCTTTGTACATTTGTGTATCGCTTTCTCTGGTTTGGTGCTTGAAGAGACCCAAATTGGTGACGCACCTCTTCCCCCCCAAGGTACATGTATATTTGTTGTCATTGGTATATATATATTTTTATGCAGCTTGATAGTGAGCAAGTGGTGCTTGAAGAGCACCCAATCAGGGTCGTTGTTAGTGAGGCACCATGACCCACCATTACTTACTCACGTACAGTAAGTAAAAATTTTATTTTGGTTTTGGAATTTGAACAAATGTACATAGAATTTTTTAAGGTTGGTAAATTAACTTACAAAATTTGGTTTTTCTGCAGTCTCCACTGATGCGACCTATCCCTCTTATTAAGCGATGGGGATGACCAGTGAGTAGTCAGAAATGAAAGCTAGACTTATCCAAATACATTGGTAGTGGAAGCGAAAGGGGGGATAACTGATACATAGATGTAACTTTTTGTTCATATACACACAGATGTACTTTTTGATCCACTATTTTATATTATGGCCATGTGGCATGACAATTTTTGTAACATTATTTCTATACATATATAATATAAAGCAAGGTTCAAATTTATACATATATGGTTGACTTGATCTTGGAACATGATATGTGTGGTTCACATGTGTTCTAACTTATGAATTTCCAATACTTAAAGGAAGAATTTATGACTCATCAACTTTTTAACATTATGGCTATCCTAAACTTTTTAACATCATAACCATACCATACACTAACTAAATTACATACATTAACAATCATAACACTATGTCATGCATGGATGTGTAATATATACCATATCATACCCTACAATACCCTATGATACTAACATCATACAATTCTAACATACAATAACATACCCTACAATACCCTATGACACTAACATACAATAACATACCCTACATTACCCTATGACACTAACATCATACCATACTAACATACAATAACATACCCTACATTACCCTATGACACTAACATCATACCATACTAACATACAATAACATACCATAACATAACATACTAACAATATACCATAACACTAAGTCATGCATGCATGTGTAATATATACCATATCATACCCTACAATACCCTATGATACTAACATCATACCATACTAACATACATCATACCCTACAATACTAACATCATACCCTACAAACCCTAAATTGGTTGAAGTAAACCCTAGTTCCATCTCATTATTTGTCAACCCTAGTGATAGCATGCAAAGTGGTGTTCATGAAAGCCTAGTTGGTTTCCGATTTGTACATGACCATGTGTTTCTAGTTCCCTCTCTTAACTTGCAAATTGCTCACTAAACCGTAGTTCCATCTCATACCTTGTCAACCCTAGTTGGAGCATGCAAATTGGTGTTCATGAAATCCTAGTTGGTGCATGCAAGTATTGGTGATCATGTGTTTCTAGTTCCCTCTCCTAACTTGCATGATTGCTCACTAAACCATAGTTCCATCTCATACCTTGTCAACCTTAGTTGGTGCATGCAATTTGGCATTCATGAAAGCCTAGTTGGTGCATGCAAGTATTGGTGATCATGTGTTTCTAGTTCCCTCTCGTAACTTGTAAATTGCTCACTAAACCCTAGTTCCATCTCATACCTTGTCAACCCTAGTTGGTGCATGCAAATTGGTGTTCACAAAAGCCTAGTTGGTGCATGCAAGTATTGGTGATCATGTGTTTCTAGTTCCCTCTCTTAACTTTCAAATTGCTCACTAAACCCTAGTTCCATCTCATACCTTGTCAACCCTAGCTGGAGCATGAAAATTGGTGTTCATGAAAGCCTAGTTGGTGCATGCAAGTATTGGTGATCATGTGTTTCTAGTTTCCTCTCCTGACTTGCATGATTGCTCACTAAACCCTAGTTCCATCTCATACCTTGTCAACCCTAGTTGGTGCATGCAAATTGGTGTTCATGAAAGCCTAGTTGGTGCATGCAAGTATTGGTGATCATGTGTTTTTAGTTCCCTCTCCTAACTTGCAAATTTCTCACCAAACCCTAGTTCCATCTCATACCTTGTCAACCCTATTGGTGTTCATGAAAGCCTAATAGGTGCATGCAAGTATTGGTGATCATGTGTTTCTAGTTCCCTCTCTTAACTTGCAAATTACTCACTAAACCCTAGTTCCATCTCATACCTTGTCAACTCTAGTTGGAGCATGCAAATTGGTGTTCATGAAAGCCTAGTTGGTGCATGCAAGTATTGGTGATCATGTGTTTCTAGTTCCCTCTCCTAACTTACATGATTGCTCACTAAACCCTAGTTCCATCTCATACCTTTTCAACCCTAGTTTGAGCATGCAAATTGGTGTTCATGAAAGCCTAGTTGGTGCATGCAAGTATTGGTGATCATGTGTTTCTAGTTCCCTCTCCTAACTTGCATGATTGCTCACTAAACCCTAGTTCCATCTCATACCTTGTCAACCCTAGTTGGTGCATGAAAATTGGTGTTCATGAAAGCCTAGTTGGTGCATACAAGTATTGGTGATCATGTGTTTCTAGTTCCCTCTCCTAACTTGCATGATTGCTCACTAAACCCTAGTTCCATCTCATAGCTTGTCAACCCTAGTTGGTGCATGAAAATTGGTGTTCATGAAAGCCTAGTTGGTGCATGCAAGTATTGGTGATCATGTGTTTCTAGTTCCCTCTCCTAAACTGCAAATTTCTCACTAAACCCTAGTTCCATCTCATACCTTGTCAACCCTAGTTGGTGCATGCAAATTCCTAGTTCCATATTCCTCAACATCTACATCAGGTATCTGTTGAGGGGGAATGGGACCTATTTGCTCATGTAATGAATGCGACGATTTCTTGAATCTTCCCTCTTTTTTTCTTTTTTATTTTCTGTTTCTTCCAGTGTAAGCACCTTCCTTGCTGACTTTCGTCCTCTATTACATGCATTACCCATTGAAATCCACCCAAACCTGTACAAAACTATGGAATTATGTAAGTAATGATAAAAAAATGCACGTTGAACAGTTCTTTGTGCGCGAGTTCAGACGAATTATGTCTTTTGATACAATAAACTTGGCCCATAGCATGCAACCCAACATTTTGTATACAACAAATATCTCATATGCGATATAACGCACCTCCAATATATCGCATATGCGATATTGATACAATGCTTTTTAATGAATGAGCATGTTTTTTACATGTTCTCCAAAATGCATATGTGGTATATCGCATATGCAATTTAGTGCATATGGGATATATCGCATATGTGATTTAGTGCTCACTGAATATATGCAATTTACATTTATCTATGCTTATGAAGATGATGATGAACAATGATAGTGATGATGAGGAGGATGATGACTATGATGGTGATGATGAGGATGAGGGTGATGATGATGATGATGATGATGACCATGATGATGATGATCAAGATGATGATGAGGATGAGGATGAGGATGATGATGATGATGATGAGGATGAGGATGGTGATGATGATGAGGATGATGGTGACAATGAAGATGATGATGAACAATGATGGTGATGATGAGGAGGATGATGACTATGATGATGAGGAGGAGGATGAGGGTGATGATGATGATGATGACCGACAACAAACCATTGCATGAGGAGCTCTTTGTAATTAGTTTAGTTTATGGTATTAGTCTAAGTAGATATTTCAAATGTAATATTCTCTACATTTTTATTCTTAAAGAATAAGAGGAAGACTTGTCTTATATAGTCTTTGCTGAATGTATGATTTTCTATTAAATTAATGAATCAGGGGAGCACTTTTATCCTCAATGTGCCAACAAACTGTACCATTTTCTTTACTTTGTTTTATTTTTTCCTTAACATCTAAGGCATTCCCAGTTTTCTCATCATATAAGCATCCTAAATACACTCATGATTATGTTCCCAGTTTTCTCCACAGTTGTTGTAAGAAACATCCTAAATGGTTAAACAATGAGGATTGAAAGTTTGTATATGCTCAATCCACAGGTGCAAGAACATGGGGTCCAAATAATTTTGGCATTATGTTTTTGTTAGCTCAAAATGAAAAGTTGCTTTGCTTAATAGAATGTTGATAAAAATGTTTTTAGATTTTTTTTACTTTGTCATTTATTCACTGGAATGACAAAACCATAAGTTTTGAAACCATATATTTATGTTTAGTGTATATTCAAAACTCGCCATCAAAACCTGAATTCTTTAACCAAACAATGCATTGAAGCAATTGTTACTTTTTTGCTATCTTTGAATCAATTATTACTGGTTGTCATAGCAATACTTCTTTACCCACAACATCTGTCATACATGCACATAAATAATATTAACATTAACAATGTGTGCATATGCATATGCATAGAACATGCAAATGCCATAGACAACAATGTGTTCAAAAACCTTAAAGCCCAAAGCTTAGAAGTCAATTGCATAAGGCGGGGACTTGCTACCTTTAGCAACTCCACTTGTTATACCTATTGACAAGTAGTGTATCTTGTCTTTGATTCAACATTGATCGTCTATTACTTTGTGGTCCTTTCTTCATTTTAACTAAACTTTACAAAACCATGTTTTATGTGGAAACAATATTCAAAAATTTTAAATATTTTACTTCCATATAATTGGTTTAAATATTTGGTTCTTTATTGTGGGAGCTTGCGACACTCTTTTTTAGTAACAGAAAAGTTTATTAATAATTCCATTTAAAAAATGGACATATCACTCTTTTCTTTGTCATCTTAACTACCTCTAGGCAACGTATCGATTTAAGTTATAATTCAGTCTACTACCTTTTCCAAACTTCCCCTCTACCTCTAGGCAACGTATCGATTTAGGTTGTAATTCAGTCTACCACCGTTTCCAAACTACCCCTCTACCTTGCCTCAACCTCTAACATCAATTAACTACCTCTATAGTCCATCTGTAGTTTGAGCTCATGTGCACTGCCTTCATGACCACACAACCTTCATGGATCTAGCTCTTATCATTATTAATGCATAATTTATGTTGCAGCAGCATACTGTACTACCTAATCCATGGCACAATTAAGCTGATTTATGGCTTTGATTGTCAAGTTGGATTCATCTCTCTAGGGCTTATCATTATTGATGCATGTTTCATGTAGTCCATCCCTATTTCTCTTATATGTAAGTCAAATGAAATTTGATAATGATGTAATGGTAAACAACTGGTTGTGTAAATTGATGAATGAATATGAGAAGTTGGTTTTGCTTATATTTTGACAATGATGAAATGGGAAACAAATGGTTATGTAAATTGATGAAAGGGATATTTATTTGGATGAGGGGTTTTTATGATACCTGTTATATATATTTGTATTTTGTTTCCTTTTCTATTATTCACCTTTGTTGATCGTATTTTATCTGAGCATGACTTTCTTCCTAGTTTTAATGTTACATATCCATCCCATAGGTTCAAGAAATGACTATTGACTATGCATAAAAAATCCATTCATGTAGATTTAGAAAAAAAAATTAAGAAAGAATTTTAGCATGAACCATGATTTTAGCCTTAGAATTCAAACTAAAGATCCATAGTTCACATGGAAAATATAATAAGATAACACTTAAAACTACCATATTAAACCTTAAGAGCTTAGAAATACAGTGGATTCAACCTTGAGATTGACATGTTTAGCATCAAGTTGTTTGAAAAAATAAGTCTTACATATTTTGACCCCGCCAGATCTAAAAATAGATTTAAAGCATCGATTCTACCAACAAATTTTTTTAAAGGATCAAAATCCAAACCTCAACAAACCTAGTCTAGATGAGGGAAGGAAGTAGTGGGAGGGATTATATTTAAACCCGAGGGAAAAAAGGTTCATGAGTATGCACGGGGTCTAGTTATTGCTTCGAATAATAGAGCCAAAGCATTGGCACTCCTTTGTGGTCTTATACTAGCAAGGAAAATGAGGTCGAAGAGCTTTAATGTTCAGGGATTCAATGACAATAATTTACTTAATCAAGAACAAAGCTAAGTCTAACGACCTCTCACTAATCCAAATAATATCTAGAATCTAGACCCTCATGGTTAAGATGGAATGTGTCCAAAGTTTTCATATTCTACATTAGCTAAATGCCAAAGAGGATATGCAACATAAAAAAGGTGGCGACATTAGAAGAATGGGTGTTTTATGTAAACAGTGATGCCCCTCAATCGATTGTGATTCCATAATCTATTGTAATGAGGAAAAAATTGTACTGATGAACAACTCCAAGCATGTCATCCACATGGTGGATTGGCATGACATTAGGTAAGCTCAAGATCGTGAAAGGAAATCATTCACAAACATGGAAAAATTGACAAAGCATGATGTGGCTATGATATATGAAAGATGGGATATAAAATTAAATTTGTGTAAGAATAGGGGAATGCGTGTGTTGGAAAGTTGTTGCCCAAGATTGGTCTCTACAAAAGACAACACTAGTTCATAACCTGGGACTGCAATATCACTATAAAAAAAAGAAGAATGAGAGGATTGCGAAAATCATGAGGTATAAGTGATAGGAGTGCAAATTGATTTCTCACCCATGGGATGAAAAGAGTGTCTGCCAAAATTCACGCAATCCACCATAAGATTTCCACCATGAAAACTTGGATGCAAACGCTAATCAAGAAACTAGTTCAACAAATACAACAATTGGAAAGAGATGTGGCTCAAGAGTGTTTGGAATATTGGAATAATAGGCTTGGGATCACGCCATGAAGAAAGACTTAGTAGCTCAAAATCGACAAATCCTTAATCTGGAAATGAGAATAAACCTCCTCAAGTATCATATGGAGAACTCAAACACCTTTGTTAGTCAAACAAGAGGAAGGGGATTTGACCATAACAAGGGGATAATTTCTTCAACAACCCCCCTTAAGTGATGTGTATTCTCTTACCATAACAAGGGGATACTTTCTTCAACAACCCCCCTTAAGTGAAGGGTATTCTAAAAGGTTGTAATTCCATTTAGGTGTCATAGTTTGGTTGGTTCCAAATCTCATAAGTATAAATGCAGTTAATGTAGTCCCAAATGGTAGTTATTTTATAAATTGGTGTGGTAGATTATCTGTAAGTTTTTTTAGGCAAACAAACCTATATAACAGTGAAATTCAGTTGTAATCTTGACTTGACCATGTTTTCTCTTTAATAAAATTATACTTACTTTTGTAAAAAAAAACAAACCTAGTTTAAATGAGACATGTCATGAAATGAATGAAGTCTAACATTCAAAGAACATGAATATAACCAACTAGGAATTGTTTCGAGAGCTTAGACAATCCTTCTTGATGTCATTAATTAGGAAAGCAACCATGATGGAACTAACACCAATGATCTCACCATTAGGAAAAATCACTAGCATTAACAGCTAGTATGATAGAGTGAGCCCACATCAATGACACTATCAACAATATCACCAATGACATCAATGTCATGAAAAGAATCGTAAGTAGCATTGAGGCTCACTTACCTAGGCAGAACACCAACGGCTTTGGCATTAGTAGAGTTGGCATCATACGAATAAGAGGGATTACCATTCCTCCTTTTCCCATCGATCTCTCTTTCAACAATAAATTTTGTTAATAGAATTTCCTCTCTGAGCCATCTCTCCTCTCCTTTGATATCTATGTTAGGAAAAAATCAAGCAATGACACCCAAGAGAAGCTGAACGAAGTTTTTAAAACGTAGATAATAGCGTACGTACTTGTTCCATTCGATCCCTTGTCTAACCAATGTAGATAACTGAACTAGCTATATAGATGGGGCTGAAATTGAAGTTGAAGTTGTTCATACTGATGTACACATGGTCGACAAATCACCTACAAAGTCACTTGGAAAAGTAACACCTTATGAAGCTTTATATCTAGAGAAAACTAAAGTTAACTACTTTAGAACATTTGGTTGTACAACTTATGTTCATGTATCAGATTAAAAAAGAGGAAAGCTTGATAAAAAGAGTACTAGTACTAGACAACTTACGTTCATGTACCAGATTAAAAAGAGGAAAGCTTAATTAAAAAAAAAAATAGTAGACTTATCTTTCGATGCCATTTTTTAATTGAATTTTCTCACTCGAAATGAAATTTCCATTAACATATTACCACCCTAGAATTTTCACCAATCTCCCTTGAGGAATACCTTTTCTCTAAATTAATAAAAAGAAGATCATGTTGCTATTATAACCAACTCAATTAAACGACTCATTCCCTTATTCGTCCTCCCTCAATTCGCTACCTCTTCTTGCTAGCTATTAGTGCGAATGGTTGAGATAATTACCAGTTGTCACAAAAATAAATTAAATACTAAATTTGATAATGATTTATACAGTACGTCACATCCTTTAGTGCAATATGACCAAAATTTTCTTATAAAGTATAATTTTTAACAATAATACAAAATACATGTTTTGTTTGGTTTGTTTTTTCATGTTTTTATTTATTTTTGAATATGGAAAAAAATTAATATATTTAAGTTGTCAAAATAATAGTTAGGATAGTTGTTAGTAGTTGCTATTTATAAATATTGTGAGTTGACTCATCATTGTTATTCAAGGAAAAAATTGCCACTTAAAATAATTTGTTGAAAGTCTACTGAGTGGATTTCTACTCTTGTATATGTTTTTAGGTCTTAATACCATGTTTCTTTACATCGGAGGAATACTAGATCTTAGTTATTTAGAAACAATTTTAGGTGTTACTTTAAAACCAAATAACATGAATATGACCAATAAACTTTTATAAAGTATTAAATGATTTTTGTATTGTATTTTATGGACCTTTACTAAAGTTTCAAACAATACCATAATTTAAAATGTCTTATCTTTTCTAAAGTTTAGTGTATAATAATTAAACAGGTCTTATCTTTTCCATGTGAATGACATATTCTTTATTGAAATATGACCAATAATATTTTATAAAATATAATAATTAATATTTGTTTTTTTTAATGAAACATTTTCAAAGTTTCAAAAAGTACAATAAGAGATATGAGGTAGCAATGTCCATGTACCTTTGTTGAAGAAAAGATGTTCTCATTATCTCAACAAAATTGAACATCCTAATCTTCACCACCATTATATTAGCCGCAACATCTTCACTTAATATCAAGAAAGATGTTCTCATTAATTATCATCTCGTATTAAACAAAATTTAGCTACAACTTCACTTAATATGAAGAAAAATGTTCTCATTATCATCATTTAGTATTAAACAAGATTATACTATATTCAATGACACCATTTGCTATAATGAGAGGAATTACACAAACATATATAAATACAAATATCATATCAATCCTTAGCATTATGATTAATTACGTCGTAAGGCATTTTTCTTTCGAAAGTTCAGTTTGGGAGCACTGTAGCATCGTCGTCCCTTCGTCCAACCATTGGCTACCACGTCTGTCGTTCCTTTGGCAAACCATTGGCTGCCTCGGCCATCGTTCCTTTGGCAAACCATTAACTGCCATGTCCGTCGTTTTTTGTCGTCTCTTTTGCCCGCTCTATTTTTCGCTGGTTGTTTAGGGTCATACCATGATTCGACAGCGGAGATTGTTTCTACAGAGGGTGAGGGAGATTGTTTCTACTTAACATTCCTACATATGTTGTCCTTATTATTATTATATATATAGTGGTATGATAATATTCATGGTTGATTTAATGACAATAGAATTGAATTGAATTGAGTGGGTATGCCCGAAGCAGAATCAGAGGAGTCGTGGTGTTTCCAAAGTGGAAATCGGCCTGAGACATGTGCGAGCAGCCATAAGGAAAGCAATTTTGTATAGGGAACAGAAACAGGAGTCGTGCGAATCCTATTTTATCACCGGTGACATCTATAGAAATGCCCATGCCTTTCATCGGTACGAGTTCCATTTCAACTATATATGTGAATCTTGAATCTCATTGATCATATCTTGATCCCTGAAATTTGGTCATTGTTAGCAAGACTTATTTGATTTACATTTTTCCTTGTTTATGTGATCAGGTCACTGTTAACAAGACTTGTTTAATTTGTATTTTTCCATGTTTATGTGATCAGGAGTTATAGGAAAATGGAGAAGCGTTTCAAGGTTTTCATATATCCAGAGGAGGAACCGCCTCTGGTACACATTGGGTTGTGTAAAAATCTCTATACGACGGAAGCCAGGTTCCTTGACGAGATAGAACTGGGGAGTCGGTTCAGGACATTGAATCCAGAGGATGCCTATATTTATTTTCAACCCTTTAGCATAACTATGATGGTGACCTACATTTACAAGCCCAAGACATATGATATTACGCCCTTGAGACGGTTTGTGGCAGATTACATTAATGTGGTTGCCAATAAGTACCCACTCTGGAACCGAAGTTTAGGGTCGATCAGGTCATGTTGTCATGCCACGACTGGGTATGTATGAATTCCGTTTTACCTTCTTGGGTACCCTCCCATTTTTAATTTTCTTCCTTTCATTTGTTTTGGAAAGTAAAACCAACTCTTGATCTCCATATTGCTTGGATAATTCTCAGTTAAAGCCCATAGAGGAATCCATCACAAATTGAGATTGAGCTCTGGAGCTATGATAGATTCCCAGAAGTATTCTTCTAGACCACAGCTCTACTCACATTTCTATAAAGCCAACAAATCATGTACTGAATCCCCACTACCCCAACTACAAGGACATTGCATTTGAATGTGATGACATGGGAAGCATTATGGTCTAGTTTACTATAATTAGCATAGGACTGATTCTCCATCCATTCTTGTATGGATTTTGTCTAAAGTTTTGCCTAAGAATCTTTGAATGGATGTGTTTCAATGCAATATATCCTTGCAATACCGCTCCATCAAGAAACAATTGTTTTGAATGAACATAGGTTTGATTTTCGATCCCTTTCTATATGGGCCCTATCTAAGAATCTTTGAAGCACCATGACCTAGAAGTTTCAATCTTGCTTCACCCAAAAAGATACTATTTTATGTATTTTAGTGGGTTTAATTGTTAAGCACATGTGTTATTTCTCTGGAGGTCACAGGTTCAAAACCGCAGCGAGGTAAGGGGTAGGGTTGCTCATTGACCTGATGTGACAAGGCTCTGCTAAATCACAAGTTACTGGTATATCTGGATTGTGAGTTGTTGAATATACTCTTGAGAGGTTGTTGTTCCCATGGTTTAAAAAAATATATACATATTGTTCTAAATGAGTATATTCTCAATCCATTCATGTATAAGCTTTGCCTAAAAATATTTAAAGCTACCAGTCCTAAAAAAAATATTAAAATGCAACATGTTTGATTCGCAATCTATTCTTTTATAGGCTTGCCTAAGAATCTTTGGAGAAACATGTACTAAAATTTTCCATCTTACTCCTCCCAAAAATAGATGTTTTAAATAAGCTTAGCTTCCATTCTTAATCCATTCTACTTCAGGGCCTTTTCCTAAGGCTCTACCTAAGAATCTTCAAAGTAACATGTCCCAAAAATGTCCATTTCGGTCCACCCAAAATTCATTGTTTTGATTGATCATAGGTTTGATTCTCAATCCATTTGTGAACTGGCTCGTAAGAATATTTGAAGCAACATCTCCCTTATGGTAATATGATGTAAGTCTACCATAATTGGTTTGAAAATCTGAAAGGCCCTATGCTGGTATATGTAACCATATCTAAAACGTTTTGAGCCTATTCCACCCCAAAATTGTATTTTAGTTTTTATTTTTACTAGCTATAAGTTCAATTCTCCATCAATTCTATTGCATACCTGTTATAGCTTATTTTACCACTGTTGGGACGCGCACCCTAACGGTCCCTAAGATGGATAACTCCGCGAGTTTGGACTCAAAATAGTCCTAGGGGTGTCGGGGTTGAGTCAAAGTCTTCTGTAATAAACCCATGGTTTAAGTCCAGGGTTTAGGGTTTGGGGTGCCCATGGTTTAAGACCATGGTTTTGTAAAAATGCACAGTATAAATAAGCACTTGTGTAAAGAAGAAAGGTTAGGTTTTATGATGTAAGAAAGATTAAGGCGAAGCTAAGGTTTATTTGGTTAGGAAAGGTTAAGTCCCAGCTGTGTGCGTGGACGACCTCTGCAGCTGTGTGCGTAGAGGGTTTTTGTAAAGAAGATTGAGGAAAGACCTGCAGCTGTGTGCGCAGGGGCCTACTGCTGCGTGCGTGGTTTTTAAGGACTAAAGGGATCTGCAGCTGAGTGCGCAGTTCAAACTGTGGTTTTGTAGCAAGTTGAATAAAACACAGTTTGTGGAAGTAGCCCCTACACTGGGGGTGAACCATGTTATATCTGGTGTTGTGGTTTCTTGTGTTGTTTCTGTTTCTGTTGTCTTTTATGCATTAATACTGTATACATCTGATAAGTTAGATCGCTGCTAATATTAAGCTTCGCTGTGAATTCCCTGTAGTGGGTTGAGCAAGTCACGACTGTTATCTATCTGCGAAGTTGTATGTGAATGAATGGTAAAGATTTATAATTATTGGTTAATAAGGTTATTAAAGGCTAAGGTACAGTAATCCCCCTCTCCGCTTGCAGAAACCTGATTCTGCGGCACCCCATAGCTATTTCGGGTGAGACTGCAACCTGTGCGCAGGTTGTTGCCAAAAGGGCCAACACTGTGGGTCTTTTGTTGGTGCGACACAAAAGGATTAAACTCGGGTCTGTCCTATTGCCCAACAACCACACATGGTGAATCACACTTTTATGGCCTTCCCTGTCCCTCTCCAGACTCCTTAGACCCCATGGACCATTTTTGTTCCTTTGATGTTTCCAAGATCATCCCTAAAAACATGCAAAAGTTTCCATATGCAACTTCAGATGTTACGAAGAGAAATTCCTATGGATTGGGGTACCACAACAAACAGCTTGACTCTAGAAATCAATCATTTCCTATATGCAAGAGAAACCAAATATCTACCACTAAAGGATCTCGATTCCTACCTTATTCCGGACAGTTGATGTAGATCCCCATTGAGCTTTCCAACTCTAGCTTGAATTGATAAATTGCTTCCTCAACATTCAATAAACAACACAAGCATGCTATATAATTGTGTTAGACCTGCTCTAGCATATATAATCAATAACATATAAGCATTTGAAATCATCCATGGATAAAATATTCATTCAAATACACATTATTGGATAGGAAAAGATATTTCTATTAATATAAAACATAGATTACAATAGAGACAACCTCTGTCGACGCGTCTGCGAATCGGATAAACTGAGTCCCCCACTTGGGAATCCACCACTTCAATCCTCCATCTCTTGATAGTAAGCTCATAAGAAAAAGGAAAGCTTGGGAAGAACACAAAAGTGTTCCAAGGGACAAAGGGATGCAGACTCAAGTATAAGTTCTGGCAATAATGGACTATAGTTCTCTTACTCTCAATTCCTCATGCCTTCAATGTATCCAAAGGGTTCCTTATATAGCTCTTCAATGGGGTAATGAAAGGTCAAATCCGAGCGATCTCAATGCATATGGAAGACGAGGAGACAAGTGAGTTGGATCCACATTAAGGAAAACTCCAAAAGAATTTGGTCTTTTGCACACATCCCAATGTATGCGGTTTTAGGGGTCAAACCCACGTACATAGATTCCCAAAAGTCTTCTTCTAGACCACAGCTCTACTCACATTTCTATAAAGCCAACAAATCATGTACTGAAACCCCACTACCCCAACTACAAGGACATTGCATTTGAATGTGATGACATGGGAAGCATTATGGTCTAGTTTACTATAATTAGCATAGGACCAATTCTCCATCCATTCTTGTATGGCTTTTGTCTAAAGTTTTGCCTAAGAATCTTTGAATGGATGTGTTTCAATGCAATATATCCTTGCAATACCGCTCCATCAAGAAACAATTGTTTTGAATGAACATAGGTTTGATTTTCGATCCCTTTCTATATGGGCCCTATCTAAGAATCTTTGAAGCACCATGACCTAGAAGTTTCAATCTTGCTTCACCCAAAAAGATACTATTTTATGTATTTGAGTGGGTTTAATTGTTAAGCACATGTGTTATTTCTCTGGAGGTCACAGGTTCAAAACAGCAGCGAGGTGAGGGGTAGGGTTGCTCATTGACCTGATGTGACAAGGCTCTGCTAAATCACAAGTTACTGGTATATCTGGATTGCGAGTTGTTGAATATACTCTTGAGAGGTTGTTGTTCC
>LPNX010544184.1:37480-55934 GCA_001517045.1 Pseudotsuga menziesii
CTAGCTCATAAGAATATTTGAAGCAACATCTCCCTTATGGTAATATGATGTAAGTCTACCATAATTGGTTTGAAAATCTGAAAGGCCCTATGCTCGTATATGTAACCATATCTCAAACGTTTTGAGCCTATTCCACCCCAAAATTGTATTTTAGTTTTTATTTTTACTAGCTATAAGTTCAATTCTCCATCAATTCTATTGCATACCTGTTATAGCTTATTTTACCACTGTTGGGACGCGCACCCTAACGGTCCCTAAGATGGATAACTCCGCGAGTTTGGACTCAAAATAGTCCTAGGGGTGTCGGGGTTGAGTCAAAGTCTTCTGTAATAAACCCATGGTTTAAGTCTAGGGTTTAGGGTTTGGGGTGCCCATGGTTTAAGACCATGGTTTTGTAAAAATGCGCAGTATAAATAAGCACTTGTGTAAAGAAGAAAGGTTAGGTTTTATGATGTAAGAAAGATTAAGGCGAAGCTAAGGTTGATTTGGTAAGGAAAGGTTAAGTCCCAGCTATGTGCGTGGACGACCTCTACAGCTGTGTGCGTAGAGGGTTTTTGTAAAGAAGATTTTGGAAAGACCTGCAGCTGTGTGCGCAGGGGCCTGCTGCTGTATGCGTGGTTTTTAAGGACTAAAGGGATCTGCAGCTGAGTGCGCAGATCAAACTGTGGTTTTGTAGCAAGTTGAATAAAACACAGTTTGTGGAAGTAGCCCCTACACTGGGGGTGAACCATGTTATATCTGGTGTTGTGGTTTCTTGTGTTGTTTCTGTTTCTGTTGTCTTTTATGCATTAATACTGTATACATCTGATAAGTTAGATCGCTGCTAATATTAAGCTTCGCTGTGAATTCCCTGTAGTGGGTTGAGCAAGTCACGACTGTTATCTATCTGCGAAGTTGTATGTGAATGAATGGTAAAGATTTATAATTATTGGTTAATAAGGTTATTAAAGGCTAAGGTACAGTAATCCCCCTCTCCGCTTGTAGAAACCTGATTCTGCGGCACCCCATAGCTATTTCGGGTGAGACTACAACCTGTGCGCAGGTTGTTGCCGAAAGGGCCAACACTGTGGGTCTTTTGTTGGTGCAACACAAAAGGATTAAACTCGGGTCTGCCCTATTGCCCAACAACCACACATGGTGAATCACACTTTTATGGCCTTCCCTGTCCCTCTCCAGAATCCTTAGACCCCATGGACCATTTTTGTTCCTTTGATGTTTCCAAGATCATCCCTAAAAACATGCAAAAGTTTCCATACGTAACTTCAGATGTTACGGAGAGAAATTCCTATGGCTTGGGGTACCACAACAGACAGCTTGACTCTAGAAATCAATCATTTCCTATATGCAAGAGAAACCAAATATCTACCACTAAAGGATCTCGATTCCTACCTTATTCCGGACGGTTGATGTAGATCCCCATTGAGCTTTCCAACTCTAGCTTGAATTGATAAATTGCTTCCTCAACATTCAATAAACAAGACAAGCATGCTATATAATTGTGTTAGACCTTCTCTAGCATATATAATCAATAACATATAAGCATTTGAAATCATCCATGGATAAAATATTCATTCAAATACACATTATTGGATAGGAAAAGATATTTCCATTAATATAAAACAGAGATTACAATAGAGACAACCTCTGTCGACGCGTCTGCGAATCGGATAAACTGAGTCCCCC
This sequence comes from Pseudotsuga menziesii, assembly GCA_001517045.1. Classification (NCBI taxonomy): domain Eukaryota; kingdom Viridiplantae; phylum Streptophyta; class Pinopsida; order Pinales; family Pinaceae; genus Pseudotsuga; species Pseudotsuga menziesii. The sequence goes on from LPNX010544184.1 coordinate 39,164, forward strand.
ACTTGGGACTCCACCACTTCAATCCTCCATCTCTCGATAGTAAGCTCATAAGAAAAAGGAAAGCCTGGGAAGAACACAAAAGTGTTCCAAGGGACAAAGGGATGCAGACTCAAGTATAAGTTCTGGCAATAATGGACTATAGTTCTCTTACTCTCAATTCCTCATGCCTTCAATGTATCCAAAGGGTTCCTTATATAGCTCTTCAATGGGGTAATGAAAGGTCGAATCCGAGCGATCTCAATGCATATGGAAGACCAGGAGACAAGTGAGTTGGATCCACATTAAGGAAAACTCCAAAAGAATTTGGTCTTTTGCACACATCCCAATGTATGCGGTTTTAGGGGTCAAACCCACGTACATACATGATAAAGGGTTTAAAAGTTGCATATGGAAACTTTTGCATGTTTTTAGGGATGATCTTGGGAACATCAAAGGAACAAAAATGGTCCATGGGGTCTAAGGAGTCTGCAGAGGGACAGGGAATGCCATAGAAGTGTGATTCACCATGTGTCGTAAAATCAGCTATAACAGATGCCCCCTAATGTGTGAGGTCAGAGGGGTCATATGATGGGCGAAATACATTATAAGTCCATCCCAGAAGTGAAGTGATGAAGAACCCAGTGGAAGAACCAGCCATCCAATCAGCACTATACAATGATACAACTCTGCACATAACTGCAAATAGATATAGCGGTCCCGGATACATAAGAGTACAATGGCCATGAATAGGCATGATACAATATGACATATGTGGTCATCGCCACGTACAATATAAATAGATCAGAATCTACATGATGAAGATATACAAAGGATCATGATCTCCATGAAGGCTGAATATATATAACAGATCAAGATCTCCATAATGGCTGGAAATGTCTGACATATACTGGAATCAAGTCACGAGAGCTGAAATCTCATGAACACTGGCACGATCAAGGAGGTAGCATATAAGAGATGCCACCAATCTAGAAGGTCTTCTACACACACCGCTATGAGTACATGTCCTACTATGTGAATAGAGGTGTCGAGGTCGAACATAGTAGTCCATCGTCTGATTACCGGTCATTGATGTATACCGTTAACAGACGCGAGATCACCCACCGTTAATGAACATGGGAATCAAGGCACTAGAGTACAAACTAACAAGTGTGAATAAATGTGTTCAGGTCGAACACTTAAGAGAATCCATCAATCAGGGGACATTGATGTATTCCCAAAAAATGTTGATGGCAAGAGAACCTGCCACTGATGACTGCAAGTCTCAAGGCACTAAAAAATGACTCTAGATTCCTATCCCAGAATAAATGATCTGAAGTTGATGGGATGAAATCTGCTGGAAGGAGGGCATTGAGGCATCCTGCATCATCCAACACGAGGTACTCAGCAAAGTTGTATAATGTGGAAGGACTCGATCATAAGGTGCATGAACCAGTAACTTTACCGGGAATGGCAGACATGCAAAGTCAAGATAACTAAGGAATGGCCGACTCAGGTTTCAACTTCCTTTGAACAAGAGCATAAAGGCGAATGGTGACTGAATGTAGGCAGCATAGACTCGATATACAAAATTGGGACATCTCTGCGACACAGGAGGCATCAACAGAGGCTCCATAGGGACTAGAAGCTTAACCAGTCGGTGGAGATAAACTTAGATAAACGAGTATAGCTCCTAAAGTCAAACTATTAACCCAACCAATGGATGTGATATACAGTGCTCTGTTCGAAGGCGACACGACTTGACTGCTACAAAAGATAACATCTTTCCTTATCTGGATTTTTGTTTTTTTAATTTTTTTTTGGACTTTTTCAAATATTTGAAAAACTTGAAAAAGAATAAAATTGCTTTAAAGTTAGAGACTAGGAGGAGACGAGTGTCAAATCGACAAACAAACTAGTTCCAAGCAGTGGAACATACCTATGCTTAATGTAAGGATACATGTGTAGGATAGCAACACTCGGGGGAAAGTCCCCTCTCGATAAAAATAGGGAATCAAGCTGCAAAGGATATATAAAATGGCTCTACATGGCTAGACATGAGACAAGCTCGGTCTATATGGTTGATACTCAAAGTCAGGGAAGACGGCATAAGGCTCAATAAGGCAGGAAAAGCTCATGATAATGCAATTACAACTTGACATAAGGGATTTCAGGGAAAACAAGACAGCAAAAGATCAAGACGAGAATGAAGCTCTTGCGAAATGTCATGGAAATACTATACAACGGACTCCCACACCCTAAAAGGACAAACTGTCGGCATGGGCACCAAATGCAAATAAGTTGTTAACTAGGGTACCCATGTAAGGTCAAGCTCTATCATTCAAATATTGCCACTTCTAAAACAACAAGAAGGTTCTGTTACAAGATAGAATGGGTTCGTACCTACGGTTATAAGGAAACGGTCATAAGGTCATGCAAAATTCAAACGGTGGTGAAATCTAACCTATATTCCAGTTTAGACATGATACCTGAAATTGGCATGAACATGTCAAAACAATGGTCAAAACGACGCTCAAAATGGTCTCCTACATCATATATCAGTCAAAAACGGTCCAAAAGGGTCAGAAACAGTTCAAAACTATAAAAAATTTGAAAAATTTCTATAAATAGTAAAAAATTCAAAACATTATATAACATTTGAAATTTTTACCCAATTGAGCTTAGAACTTCAAACACGAATTTTGGGAGATCCAGCCAATGGAATCCGACACCGTTTTTTCCAGGTAATTTCCCATGCCCTGCTCTTTCATTTTCACGTAAATTTTTTAATTTTCTATTGTCCAATTCAATTTCTAGGCCACTTTAAAGTGTGCGCCAGGGGCCATGTGGAAATTGAGGATTTTTCCGCGTATAGGGCTGGATATACGCGGAAAAAGACTTCAAAGTCGTGTACATACATGGTTATTTAGTAAACAGTCGCGTATGCGGCCGCGATCAATTTTTTCTAAGACTTATAATGACCCAAACTTGAATTAAATGTGCAGGATGGTTCTAGAATGGATAGAACGTGAGCACGGGGATGTAGAAGAAGCAGTACAAGGTGATCTAATGGCACAATAGGCTCTTCGTTCATGCGGTATCTACAAGTTTTGGTGTCTTGGTGGCTTAAGAGCCAAACCAAGACTGCTGCAGACGCTAGTAGACTACTGGGATCCTAACTCATAGTCTTTCCAAATCGATGGGATGTCCCTCACCATAGAAGTGGAGGACATATACTTCATTACTGGACTTTCCCAACGGGGGGAAGTGGTGAACCTACATTCTCATGGGCTCGGAGGTGGCCTCACCATAGATGAGTACATAGCAGTGTACTGTTATCTGGACACGGAGAAGCTTGTGAGTCAGATCCCAACTAACTCCATACATGCGCTAGGCCTAAAGGCCATACTACTGACACTAGGAAGGATAGCAGGGCTAGCCTCACTCCACTAGGCCTCATGGCCTCTGATGTTCTATGTAGTGGAGTGCATGAGACCCATGGTTTATGATTGGAGCACTGCATTATTGGGAAACATGAAACACCAGCTCGACGAGTGCAAGATGGGAAGAGTACAAAACTTCGGTTTCAGTAGAATACTAAGCACGTTTTTCTTTGAGTGTGTTCCAGGATTGAGCCCTAGAGTTGACATTCCTCTTCACGGGGTTCGAGATCCGGCCCAACGATGTTGGGCAGATGTGATGCGCAAACTGGGTGGAGGTAGGGTGTCTAACCCCTATCCAACTGATTTCTTCCCATGGTGGTGGTGGCAGATAGTTGCCATCGATGATTACCCCTATGTGGGGATATATTTTCGGGGAGACCCCGACATGCCACTACCACCAGGATCATCATACGGTGACATTGGTAACGAATCCCAACCCTCTTTTTAAGATTTTTGAGTTATTTAATTTTTTGTGTTTTTTGATATATGGAATCAAAAAGACATGTTTTTGCGTAACAACACATAGTGACATCCTATCATATGCATGCAGATGTAGGACCACAGTGGCCTGAAGGCTTCCCTCATCATAGACGGAGGGGAAGAGGAGATGACATTACGGGTGTGGATGCGGAGCGGATGCTCCAAAGCATTCATACCAACTTTGTGCGGCTGACACACATGATACCCATGGCGTAGGTCAAGGACCTACCTGAGGCCATGCAGTGTCAGGTGGTGGGTGTGCCACGAGCATTGGTGTGGTTGTTTCGATGGCTCGCTAGAGCCATGGTGACATTCCACGATCAAAACCCCCCTCCTCCTCCCTAGGCTTAGATACCTTGGAGTGATACATTTTGTACTACCGTGTATTTATATTTTGGTGGCTCGAAAGCCCCATTTTTGTATTATGACACTATGTATTATCACATTTTGGATGTTTAATGAAAAACTTTTATGATGATTGGTTTATTTATTTACATGTGTAAAATGTATGTTTGTGATGAGCTTATTGTGTATGAAACAAATGCCAATCTAACACGTAGTTAACATATGAGTCAGCAACTTGATTATAAATTCTTGGAACATGTATGTATGTTATGTTGTCAAATTTTCGTTCTAACAATCTCACACATAAGAATCTCCGTAATAATGTTGGATCTCTAACATGATACAAGCTATTAAGCTGTGACACTACTAACTCTGAATCAAGACGTACCTCAAGAGAGAGAACACCATGTGAAATGGCATCCTGTAGAAGCTCGATAACGACACTATATTCAGCAACATTGTTTGAAGAGGGCCGTAAATATATGCCTCCTGAAGACAATACCTGACCCGTAGGAGTATAAATCACCCAAGCAGCAGAGGCTGAGTGTTGAGTGTGACAGCTTGCACCATTCGCAAATCCTATATAGATGGAAGACTCCATTGACATCTTCCATAAGAAATGGAAGCTAATCAACAAACCCGATCACCATAAGAAATACCTAACTATGCAAAATGCTATACAATAATATACAATAGTCAGCCTTGGCTGAAAATCATGCATAGTACTTTTTAATATAGATCCCATTTCTAGGCTCCGCCAAGGCTGTCCCCTCGTAATCTTCTAGCTCATAAGCGCCCTTCTCTAACACACGTTTAATCACGTAAGGACCATGCCACATGGGGTTGAACATTCGTGCCCCCAAGGGTTCTTTAGCTTTATCCCACAAAAGGACCAAATATTCTTCACTAAACCTCCTTGGATGGATAGATTTATCATACTAGACCTTAACATGACGCTTATTCACTTCTAGTACCACTAAAGCATCTCGACGCTACTCATCAAGCTGCTCTAAGTGGACCAAACGCTCCTCCAATGGGCAAGTGTCTGGTAAGAGCTCTATGGCTAGTTTCAAAGAAGGGATTTCGTACTCAACCAGCAATACAGACTCCACTCCATGTACAAGTTGATATGGAGAAAAAATAGTGGTAGTCTTAACCGCGGTCCTATAAGCCCACAAAGCAGGATAAAACATGATATGCCAATTGGTCTTGCTTTGTGCAATGGTTCGTTGGAGAATAGACTTGAGTGATTTTTTCACTGCTTCAACTTGTCCATTCACTTGAGGGTAATAAGAAGAAGAATGCTCCTGCTTATACCCTAACTTCGAGGCCAACTCTTCCATCATCCAATTTTGAAAGTTCCTACCATGGTCAGTGACAAGCTCTTTCGGAATCCTGAACCGAGTAATAATCTGGTTGAATACGAAGTGTGTGGCTATCTCGCCATTGGATTTAACTGTAGGCATAGCCTCATCCCATTTTGTGAAGTAGTCAACAGCTATGATAATATGATGATGCCCCCCAACTGAAGCTGGGTTGCAATCCATGAAATCAATCCCCCATTTAGTGAAGGGATCGGCGTAAATGTAATGGGGTAGAATGTGAGCGCATATTACGTGTGAACACCTGGCAAGGGTGGCACTTCTTGACCACATTAACACAATCTTTAAAGATCAATGGCCAGAAATAACCCACTCTCAAGATTTTTTGGGCTGTAGAAAGCCTAGATAAACGACCACCACACGCCCCTTCGTGGCAATCATTCAACACAAGCTCAACCCCTTCATGAGTTAAATAATGACGTAAAATGGAATCTACCCCATAGCGGTACAATGAGTTATCCACTATGAGGTAATTCTTGGATACGTGACATAATCGTCGTTGTTCATCCCGTGAAAGGTGGGTAGGGACCTTCAATGTTTGTAAATATATGATAATATCTCCATACCATGGATCCAAAGTTGAGATCAAGAAGATGTGCTCATTGACAAACGTATCTTCAAAAGCCTCCTCCTCCTCCTCGCTCGGGAAATAAGATATAAGCTCTGCAAAAATCAAAAATTTCTTCAATTTTGCCGAAACAAACTTGAGATTGAATTCTTGCAAGATGAAAATCCACTTATTATACTTTCCCCTTATCATCCTTCTAGTGAGGACGAATTGAAATGGATTGACATTGGCAACCACCAAGGTCTGGCGAAGGAGAATATAGTGTCTCAATATTTGAACCGCATGAACAGTAGCTAAGGCAAGCTTCTCCACATGGGAATAATGGATCTCCGCATCTATAAGGTTTTAGCTCAGATAATATATGACATGCTCTTGGAGCTCCTCATCGTCTTGAACCAAAACCATACCAATCGTTTCCATGGGCGCAGCCACATAAAGTAGAAAGTCACGGCTATAGTCAGGTGGACTAATCACCGAGGCCAATGCTAAGGCTCACTTAAGCGCATCAAAGGACTCCTGGGCTTGCTCATCCTAGCAAAAGGTAGTGTCCTTCTTCAAAAGACGCATAAAGCCTCTAGTCAAATTGGCAAAATTTACGATGAATTTCCGTAAGAAGTTTTCCATGCCTTGCAAACATTGAAGATGTCTAATGTTTCTCGAGGGAGACAATTGAAGTATTGCCTCAACCTTCAAAGGGTCAACTCTTATACCCTCTTTGGAGACAATGAACCCTAATAAGCTACCAGACTTCACGCAAAATATGCACTTGTGAGGATTTAACCTGACCAAGTAATGGTAGCACCTTTCGAACACTAATCTCAAATGGTAGGAATGACACATTCTCATTAAAGAATTAGTATCAAGTTCATCCAAAAAGACTTCAATAATCAATTTGAGATCATGGAAGATCAAGGTCATAGCCCGTTGAAAAGTGGCTCCGGCGTTTTTAAGGCCAAAAGGCATCTTCCGATATGCAAAGGTAACCCAAGGACAAATAAAGGTAGTCTTATGTTGGTCCTCGGGTTTGATCTGTATCTAATTGTATCCAGAAAATCCATCCATAAAGGAAAATACCTCACTTCCTGCACACTCATCCAAAATCTGATTGATACATGGTGTGGGAAAATTATCTTTAGGACATGCCCGATTCAAGTCACGGAAATTAGTGCATATGAGGATCGTTCCCTGCTTCTTATCAATCGAAACAGGGTTTGAAACCCACTCCATCAAGGGAACAAGATAGATAAAAATGACATTCAACAACTTTTCTATCTCATCCTTAATTACGGGTGCTTTCCTAGGATTCACCGCATGCAAGCGTTGTCGAACAGGCTTAGCATTGAGATAAGTTTTAATCTCATGTTCAACAATGCGAGGGTCGATACCTATCATTTCCTTGTATGACCAAGAAAATACATCACGAAATTCTTTGGACAGCTCGGTATACTCTTGAATCTCATCATGGGAACATTCTGCCCCAATATAGACATTCTCAATCTTGCTAGGATTGCGAGAGATATTGATAGGGATGGTAGGAGATATATTCACCATGTTTCCATCAGCCATCGGACTACCAATTCTCTCACTAAGAATCTCCCTATAGTCTTCACACTCCAAACGGTCAAGCTCGAGAAGAAAATAAGATCTATGATGCAACTCTTCCCAAGGTGGCTCAACCCTAGACATGGCCTCAATAATAGCTTCATCTGAAGGAAAAACACTATCAAGGCAGTCATGTGCATGAGAAGACTAAACTGCCCATGCAAGCAGCACATACAGGTCCTCCTCCTGTATCCGCGAAGAGGAAGGACTAGGCTCTGCAACACATCCAAGATTAGCTTGATATGCTATCATAGTTGCAGGAAATTGCAGGTCCATTTCGATGGGCTCACATGAAGGAATCGGTGTAGGAAGAATCCAAGGATCTTCCATATGGGTTGTGCGAAAAGACACCGATCTCACAAACGACGAAGCCTCATCGAAAATAGACCCTATCATAAGGACAGGTGCAGGGAAACTAAAACTTCCCATAAGGGATGGATACATGCCAACACCCACACTCCCAGTTGCTGGCTGAGAGTGCTCGACAATCAGGATAGAAGCTCCCAAATATGTGGTAACCGGTGGATTCTTGACTGACGTTTGATCAATCGTAACTATCTTCCCATTAAATGGAAAGCATACAACTCGAAATAGAGAAGAAGCTACGGCTTACATACTGTACATCCAATTCCTACCCAGCAACAAATTGTATTCAAGGGGCGCATCAACCACCTCGACCTCTATCGCAATGGTCTTCCCTCCCAAATGGACCTTAAGAGAAGGAAGAATGCCATGCAGTCGAAATGATCTACCATCGAAAGTAGTCAACATGGTAGCAGATTTAGACAACACGGGGGAACCCAAACCCTTCCAACATGCCAAAGACATCATGGAAGCAACAATGCCTTAGTCAATCATAGTGCGTTTGACGGTTATGTTAAGACATTCTACATGAATTAAGAGATACACATAGTAATGCAAGCGAGGCTGTAGTCCTACGGTTTCAAATTTGATGACAGAGGAAGAATTATCATCGTTAACACCAAGAGCAGAAAGCAAAGCTTTCCTTTGCGAAGGACAACTCTGAAGTACTTCGAGTGCAGACATCGCACAAGGAGTGTGCCCTGAATGCTTAAGGACTCCCTTAGGAATGCGAGGAGCAACTTTAGGTTTATCCGCAGGTTTTTCAATACGCAAAGGACTCACAGGTGGAGCAGGTTCATTTCCAAGGTCTGGTTGTGACGAACCATAGTCCTTCTCACGTAATCTTGAGCATAGGTTTGATTCTCAATCCATTTGTGAATTGGCTTGTAAGAATATTTGAAGCAAGATCTCCCTTATGGTAAGCCAATGTAAGTATACCATAATTGGTTTGAAAATCTGAAAGGCCTTATGCTGGTATATGTAACTATATCTCGAAATTTTTGACCCTGTTCCACCCCAAAATTGTATTTTATTTTTTATTTTTACTAACTATAAGTTCAATTCTCCATCCATTCTATTGCATACCTTTGCCTAAGGCTCCGCCTAAGAATCTTTGAAGCAACACGTTCCAAAAAATTCCATTTCACTCCACCCAAAAATATTTTTTTTGAATGAGCATAGGTTTTATTCTCAATCCATTTGTGAATTGACTTCGCCTAAGAGTCTTCGATCCAATATGCCACCTACTGGTAAGTCTTTTATCCAATATGTCTACCTAATTGTTTTGAATGGCCTTATGTTTGTATATGTAATCCTGGAAGCTACATGTCTCAAATGTTTTGAACCTTGTCCACCGTTAAATATTCTTTTTGACTTGCATTAGTTCAATTCTCAATCTATTTATGTATGGTCCTGCTTGAGAATCTTCGAAACTGTCCCAAAAGTTTCAATATTGCTCCGCCCAAAAATATTTGTTTTGAATGAGCTTATGTTTGTGTGTTTAATCTTTAAAGCAACATGTCTCATAAGTGTTGAACCAACTCCACTCAAAAATAGTTCTTTTTACTGAGCATTGGTTTGATACTTATTCTATTGTTGTATGAGCTTTGTCTAATAAACATCAAAGCAACATGTCCCAAAAGCTTCGATCATGCTCCACCCAATTTTTTTTTTGAATTAGCTTATGTTTGTGTATGTAAACTATCTTCATTTTAGGATGGGCAGGGAACAAGGACAGTAAAATGTAAACATAAAGTCATTTTAGAATGGGCAGGGAATAGAGGCAATATTAAGTATCATTTTTATCTGGTAGCCTTGATTAGTAAGGCCATTTTTATTTCATCTTCCGTTTTCTAAGATTTCTTTTTATATTGTTGTGGAATAGGTGATTTTCTGATTGCATTGCATGTTTTTTCTTTCGGTATTTGCAGGCACCGATTGCATATATTGCTAATCCATATTTGTACAATAATTCAATTCGTGTTCTTTGTAATGCCAATTCTTCAGAAATATTTAATCCCATAAAAGATGCAACACTTCCAGAGATGAATTTTCTAATAGGTCTAATGACTGGCTTGGTTGATGGTCTATCTGCTCTAGAGAGGCCTATTATTGCATTCTTTGTAGGTAGAAACCATGGACCTGTGAGATCAATATTATTTAAGCATTGGAAAGAGGGCGTGGATGATGATATACATGTCTGTGAACGTGTGCCCATGGGATTGTCTTATCATAATTTTCTGAACAAGAGCAGATATTGCATGTGCCCAAGTGGATTCGAAGTGGCCAACCCTCTACTTGTTGAGGCGATTTACAGTGAATGTGTGCCTGTCATAATTTCACAAAACTGTGTTCTTCCCTTTAGCAATGTGTTAAATTGGACAAGTTTCTCTGTTCAGGTTTCCTTTTCTAAAATACCAAATCTCAAAACCATACTCCAATCCATCCCTCTAAATAAGTATGTCCAGATGCAAAAAAATGTCAAGCAAGTTTAGAAACATTTTCTTATAAACTAGCCTCTAAATCCCTATGACATGTTCCACATGATTCTTCATTCTATATGGCTAAGAAGGCTAAACATTCAAATTAATTAGCGCATAAAAGATCCCCTTTCTTGTACACATTTCCCCAAAATACCCACCGCCTTTTTCATCCCATTGATTAGTCAGGAACAAATAATTTCTAGCTTAATAGTTAAGTGTATGATTGTTTTGTTGATACCAGTGTTGCACTGATACTCATGCTGGTAAAAGGGATTAGTTTCCAATCCTTCCATCTTTGTAAGCATATGAATGACATGCCAATGGAATAACATTTTTTCTGATAGACCTCCATGGATTTGCAATGATTATACAGACAGAGATGCAGTACAGAGCTATAGCTTGTTGTATAAAAGTCAATCAATGAATTGATTGAATTTGGTCTATTTGGTTGGTGCAAGTCTCTGAGAGTTCCTAGTAAGTACTTAATGGAATATGGAATGGAAAAGATGTTTGTTTTCTATCATTTCTTACTTGGTAAAGTAAGCAAGCTGGTACTATCTTGCAATGGCATTTGCAAGGTGTCAGGAAAATTAATTGCTCAAATCCTAGTACACTTTCTTATCAAACAAGGTTTTGTAAACTGATGAAATGCTGGAAAAGTATATAAAAGGGTAGAAGACTAACCGCAAAAATGCTGAACTATCCTAGAATACTAACAAGTGAAGTAAAATATCATTGTGCTTCATAAGTCAACTTAGGAATCTATATCAGTCATGGTATTTTATTTTTGTACGATATATCCCTGTAACAATTTTCATGCATTTCTTTTAATGATCTAAACAATTCCCATATTTTAAGAAAGCGTTAACATTCACATCCCTGTAAGGATTATTAGGGTTACATACATTGCGTGACACATTGTAAGGGGGAACCTTGGTTTAATTGGTGCCAAAAAAAAGTGCAAGCAACCGTGGAAGATATTGATCAATCATCAGCCCTTAATTAGAAATCGAAGGGTTTCTCCTACAGACTACGTCAAACCAGCAATCCAGCTAACAAGGTCTTGGTCGGCCAGTCTAATGTGAAGCGTTGCTCTTGAAAGGCCGAGCCTTCTTATTCAATGTCCTGAGCTAGATTTATTTGGTTCTGAAAGGTCAGTCGACTAAGGTCCCAATCAACCCTTCCAACTAAAATGTCAAACCTTCTAAAATTATGTCCTAGGATTTATTTGGGATTTATTTTCTCATGAAAGGCTTTACCCATTGGCTTGGATACTGCATAGGTTAACCCCTTCCAAATAAACTAAGGTCTCGTGCCTTATTTGGTCCCTCAGTCCTACACTGGTTTTATTTAGTGACTGCTCTTTTCAAGTTGAGATGACCTTATGTTCTAGCTCAGGAGTCAGGACATATAGCTGATTACCAAAAGAAAAAAATGGGGCTATGTTAAACACTCGCACTAATCTAGATTATTAGTAAATGTTTTTATCAAGTAATCTATCCACATCAATTTTCACAATACACATTATAACATCAAAAAATTTAAGGCTCTATAGGTCAATTGCAGCAATAAATACTCACTAAGATGAAATAACTCGGGCAATACAAATTTAATACTTAAACTACCAAAAGCCACCAGGCAGCGAAAGGTAGCAGCTCATCAAAATTATGTTTCTAAGGCCAGCAAATGTGAGGTTCCTCTGAAATCAGGGACTTTCTCACCTTTTTTATATGGCTAGAGGGATGCAAGGGATTATGTAATTAGTGGCTGTGGACTATGGCTAATCACGGTAGCTATGTAGCTCTATCTTCTTCCCCTGACTGCTCAACTTGCCTAGGATTGTTGTCCCTGGCCTAAACCTTCTCTGGATTACTAATACCGAGTTGGAGAGATGGATGGTGGAATCTAAGACATGTAGACATGACCCCCCTTTCAAAATTCCAGTAATTGGTAAAAGAGTTTGACATTCGTCGCCACCTTGGGCGCTTTCTAACATGTTTGTGAAGAGATAATTAGGACATATATTGCTAGTTTTGAGATCAGGCTCTGAAAATTGATCTGCTACATATTTGATTTTAGGGTATTTGTTTAAATCATAGTTATAACTTAACCCATGGGGCGTAAAATGGATAGTGAATGGGTCTACCGTTAGGGAACTCCTTCTATAAGTTCACCGGTTTGAAACTACTTGTGTGCTTACTTACAAAAAAAAATCATAGGTATAACTTATCTCCTATCTTAGATTTAATAAATTCAACAAAATTCTCGCATGACCTTTTCTTGGCCACTTGAATGGAAAATATAAGGCTCTGAAGTTCACAATTGCAGGATAGGAGCGAAACCTCCACCCCTGCAAATATAGAGTTTGCAATCCTGAATATATGTTGGCTGATTCTGGCAGGCCCTAAGGCCATCTAATCCTTTGAAGTAGTGACCTTAATTTCTGAACTAGAAATACTGATGGCTTAGTGCTGCAAATTATACAATTGTAATATTAATGAATAAAGTTTAACACTAAAGTAATAATTTTGTTTTAGGATATTTGCTTTTTAGTTGATTACTTAAATAAATTCTAAATAGGGGAGATCATGCATTAAGTTATGTAAAGATCAATTAATTAGAGGCAATGCTGCAAGCTAATGTTACCTGCCCAATGATATGTTGTGTGAGAATGATTGGACTGCACACTAGGTTTTGCAAAGACTAGAAAGTTATTTTGATGAGAATCAAGTATAATGGAAGCATGCCCAGTTACTAAAACACATTATGAATTTATGGAACCTTTTGGAGCATGTTTTCCTAATAAAAAATCAGAAGGGCTTCCAATTAAGAATAGAAAACTACTTGGTTTCTTTTCCACTCAAACTGGTGGCATGATTCATTATTGGCCAAGCTTGCAAAAGCTACACACCCTTTTTATTAGGGTCTTGGTTATGTAGTTTGCATAACCATTACAAATTCATCGTAATTAGCTAATGGACAATGGATGACTGACTAAACTCAAGGAGAAGCAATGTACTATTATCATATGTAAATTTGACTTCAATTGACATTAAATATTTCATGTCATGTTTTAGCCATTGGAACATTTCATAATTCATTCTTATTAGGGATCCTTCTGGGGATTTTTAGTCCTATGGGCCTCCCTATTAGTCGGTGAACATTCATTCCACACATGGTTAAAGATTTCAAAACACATGCAAAATGACACAAATTCGGGGCAAATTTTTGTTAGTGCATTATTAGAACCATGTGGTGAGTCCTACCCTATGGCATAGCATTGAAGAATATAATTTAGAAATGTACTTTTGCATAGGTTCGTTTTCAATGTGCCGGAAATAGTTCGAGTTAAGTCTATTTTGTAATTTTTCATTGAACCGATGCTCTGCAAACTTCAATCCTATCAGATTCACTCTTGAAACAGATATGTCATTTCTTTTACTTGTGGGATCCAAACATTTCTTAAAAAGTAAGGATTTTCTCTCATCTTCACCAACCATCGATTATTTGAAGGATAAAGAATGGAGAGCAATGGAGAACAATGAAGGCAAGTGCACATTAAAGTCTCCAAATTGCAAGTGCTACTTCCATTGGTCTATTGATTTTTCTTCCCCTTGACATTTTCCATATTTTTCCCAATTTCAGAGGGAATATGAAGAGTACACAATCCAAATTAATACTCTTGTGGCCAAAGCACAAAAAATGCCCGAGGAGGGATGGACCATGCAAGATGGGACTCCATGGCCATGCAACAACACTCGAGACCATCCTGGGATGATCCAGGTATCACATGCTTGTATTTATTCCTGTAGTCTTATCTTTCCTTTGTAGTCTATATGCAATATTGATCATAAATTTCTTTTCCATTTGTTAACATGTATCTACATATGTTTCAAATAGAGTAAATTAGTTTTACTAAACTTTTTACTTTCCACTTCAGGTTTCTTAGGTCACAGTGGGGGAGTTGACACTGATGCCAATGAATTACTACGGTTAGTTTATGTATCCCATGAAAAGAGGCCTGGTTTCCAACACCACAAGAAATCTGGTGAAATGAATGCATTGGTATATCCATTGCTAATTATGCATTTTTTTGTTTTTTCCTGATTTCCTACTATAAATTTCATGATTCATTATGTTGATGATTGCTATCCCATTTCTCTAATTAGGTCCAAGTTTCTTCTGTCCTCACAAATGGCCTCTTTCTCTTGAATCTTGAATGTGGTCATTATATAAACAACATCAAAGCTCTTCGTGAGGCAATGTGTTTTCTAATGGATCATGCTCTTGGGAAGAAAACTTGCTATGTACAGTTCCCTCAAATATTTGATGGTATTGATAGAAATGATCGATATGCTAATCGCAACACTGTGTTCTTTGATGTAAGCACTGATCAACCCCCATTATGCACTCTTGTATGCAATTATGCAATTTCCTTATATTTTCAGCCTGACATATTAATTTTGAAATCTTTACAAATCACCTTGGGAGGTTTCAATGGCATCCAAGGGCCTGTCTATGTGGGTACAGGGTGTTGTTTTAATAGAAAAGCACTCTATGTTTATGACCCTGTCCTCAGTGAGAAGGATCTTGAACCAGCATGCTTTCTAAGATGCTGTTGGGGATCTAGAAAGAAGAGAAAAAGGGAAAACAAAGGGTATGTTGATGATAAAAAGAGAACCAAGCGAAATGAATATACCATACCCATATTTAGTTTCGAAGACATAGAAGAGGTTGTTGAAGGTGAGAAATCCCAGTCCAAACTAGTGACTTGTATTCTTTGACAACTCATTTAACCTTAAATATTTCTTACCCTCGTCCTTCTTTGAAATTGCATTTGGCAATATTTGACGATGAGAAATCATTGCTCATGTCCTAAAGGAACTTAGAGAAAATATTTGGTCAACCACTAGTTTTTATTCAATCTACTCTCATGGAAAATGGAGGTCTGCCACAATATTCCAATCCTACTTCTTTATTGAAATAAACTATTCATGTTATCCGCTGTGGATATGAAGACAAGTCGGAATGGGGAAAAGAGGTATGTTGAATAGATCTAGAACTGCATCTAATTGATGATGATTTGGATAAACATTTTCCCTAAATTTGCATAAATTCCTTTCAGATTAAATCATGCCATGCTAAATTTATTTTTGTAAGTAGAGTAACATGATAGAATAAGTGTACATTGGTATTTGTTTTGTAGTTCCTATGGCGCTCTCTGGAGTTTCTAAAAAACATACCGTGCCTTTAGTTTTTTCCCCGTACAATTTCCTTCATAATTGGAAGTTTCATTTGGTGAAGACAGAGACACAATCAACATTTTTTTGTTTGCTGTCAATGTTATGTTTGCAATCTCCCTGGATGCTCAGTTTAGTATTCTTCTACTCGGTGTTATACACTTTTTCTTATCAACTATTTTTTTCCCTTTGCAAAATCTGAGCAGTTTTCTTATTTCGTTTATGAGGATTTTAAGTAGTTACCCACAGCTTCCCAATGGTACATATTTCTATTTATGTAAGTCATTTGTGAAATTATCATGAATCAAACTTTCTGTATTCTGATGAAACAACGTGTATGGTTTGATCTTTTTGTCTCTGTTTAGCAAGGCATGCATGTATTGCATTTTTTTTATTTTTACTTTTTTTTTGGTGTTGTGTAAAAACTTTGGTGACTAACTAGACAATCATTTTTTAGGGATAAAGTCTTATATATATGTGATTTATCAGTAAGTTCACCTATAGTAAGTCTGCATGTGCCTACCACAAAGAAAGCTTTTGAGTTTTCACATACCAGCCCAATGCGCACAAACTTTTCACAGAAACATACAAAGACAAATTATATCTAGTATTTACAATTTTCAATGGATAGAGGTTGTCTTACATGATGCAATGCTTCGTTGGATTTCTTAGACTCAACTTAAGATGGGATTTCCTATAGATGATATTAGCTTTGTTACAATATATTGTTTAGGTGGATTATCATATTTTTAAAATAAAGAGAGTATATTTCTTGCTTCTTTGTATCGGATTGACAAAAAAGCCAGTTTCTCATCTCCATTTACTTTATAAGTTTCACTATTACTCTGTTTCTTTTGTTGTTTCTAGTTAGGATTCTACTCAGATACAC